>PVIC010000793.1:0-51849 GCA_004025085.1 Thryonomys swinderianus | reverse complement strand
CAAAGAACTGCTCACAGGGCAATGAATATAGGTAAATAATTGTCCTCTTCTCAGCGAGAGCCCTTCTGATTTGAAACTTTGGAAGCAATTCCAGTGCTCCTCACATACTCTCCCTGGGAGCACAGCCCCCAAGAGACATCTCCACCCCAAGTTCCACCACTGAGTCAGCAGATTGACACAACCAGAAACTCACCCAGCTACAGGTTAGAGGAAGAGCCTACTTTCTCAGCTTTCCCACTTGCTTAGGATTCCTGGCTGTCCCTGGATCACAAACCTTTCTCTCCTGACTATCAATCACCTCTTTCTGAAGAGTAGCACTACATATCAGAAATGCCACAGGTCTGGCTGGGAAAAACTTCTTAAAGTAGTCAGGCTGGCTCAATTGTGGGCAAGAACTGGATGCAAGAGTCAATGAGAAATAAAAAACAAGGTACCATTTATAATCCCAGCTACTCGGGAAATTGAAGCAAGAGGATCAAAAATTCCAGGCTCACAAAATTTTTAAAAGGGATAGAGATAAAGCTCAGTGGTGAAGTATTTGGCCAGCACACATAAGACTCTGGGTTTAGTCCCGTACAAAACAAATATGGGGAAGGGGTGTGGTCCCCCCACTACGGTCAAGGGGCTGGTTGATACTGTGGTTTACAGCAAGGGAAGAGAGACTAGGGTTTAGCTTCAGTGGTACCACACCTACCTACCCTGGAAGGACAGGGCCCAGTTCAATCCCTGGTACTAAAAAAATAATTTAATTTTTAAAAAAATGAAGGACAAGAGAAATAAAAAAATGAAGGATAAGAGAGCCAGATGGTAATACACATCTTGTAATCCCAGCACTTGAGAGGCTGAGACAGGGGGATCAAGAGTTCAAGGCCAGGGGCCAGAGATGTAGCTCAAGTGGTACAGCGCTAACCTCTGATGCACAAGGGCCCGAGTTTGATCCCTGATACTGCAAAAAACAAACAAAAAAAGGAGTTCAAGGCCAGGACTGGGGATTTAACTCAGTACCACTAGACCTAACTGGCAAATGCAAGACACTGAGTTTGATTCCTGATTAAAAAAAAAAAAAAGAGTTCAAGGTTATTTATTCTGGGCTACAGACCAACTCTAAGCATGGCTAGACTATTAGCAAGACCCTATCTCCAAAAAAACCAAGCCCAAACAAAGCAAAAGGCTAGAAACCAAAACAAAGAAAAAAGGGTAATGATTCACCCCTAGAAGGAAACACTTCTGACTTGAAAATCTGATTTGGAGCCATGCTGGTGCTAGAACAACAAATTTTTATTTTATAGATTTCTCCTGCCCCCAACTACTCCTAGGTCAGGGTTCTTCAGTGTTTTCTCTTCAAATACCAGCCACATCCACAGTCAAATGAATTTAGACAATACTTATTAAAGAGTTTTTAAATAGCGTCGCTGTGGATCTAAGAATGTCAAAGGATCAGAGAATTACTACAGCAAAAGAACCTGCTAAATTCATTTAACTGGGCACTAATCAAATAACTCTTTCTCAAATAACAACTATTAGTATTTATGTCAACTCACAGTGAGTAGTACTATGTAGGAATTAGGAAGTTAAAGAGACTTGTGTTTGTACCAAACCTTTGTCACCTACTAGTTTTTGTGACCTTAGATAAATTACATGCTAAAGCTAAACCTCAGTTTCTTGATCTATAGTATGCAGAACAGCCCACAGGGGGCTGGGGCTTTAGCTCAAGAGGTACCACACCTACCTTGGAAACACCAGAGCTCAAGTTCAATCCCCCATACCATCAAAAAACAAAAACAAAAACAACTTCATAACCAATTACTTAAGACAGAGGGTCCTAGACCACCCCAGGGTAAGCCAGCACCTGCCAAAGAGACAAGATCTAGAAGGGATCTGCCAGTAGCAGAGCCCTCCAGAACCCCACTGCCAGCAGTAAAGCCTCCAAGTCTCTTTTCTACATTCTTACATTCCACGTTGCTGAATGAAGGCCCTGGTTGCAAGACAGTCCAATAAACTGTATACCCAGAGGCCTTGCCAAAAGAGCTAAGTCCAAAGGCACATTTCTAAGGCCTGAATCTGCAGTGCCAGCTACAGGCAATGTTCACTGCTGTTACCAAGAGTTATCAACCTGTTTTATTTGACAACAGGCATGACCAAGGGGCATGAATTCTCATTTCCAACAAGGAACCACTTCCCTTAATGCATTTCTGGAACAAATCCAGATGTTCATCAAAGAATGACTGTCCCATAACCTAAAAGGCTCCAGAACAAATAAGCTATGCCAGAAACCTGCCTTGAACCCAGGGCTCAGTAGAACTAGTGTGGAGATAGGGCTCCACAGGCCCAGTGAAATGATCTTTGCATTAACTCTACCTGAAGTGCTCATTATCTTCTAAAACTTCCTAGCAGCTATGATTAGCATACTGGGCTCTTCTAGGATTGGGAACTCAAAATTCTGATGGACAGAGGCTATCCTGGCCAAATTTCAGCAGAAAGTGCCCAGCAGAGACCCATAGATTGCTAAGGAACTCAGCTACTACAAGAAACTATTTGAAAGTTCTAGTCTGCCAGCTTGAAACTTAATATACCCTGGGTGCAGCCCTGTCCCTGGCATGAAGAAAGGTTCCAGCATGTGCTGCTCTTTTGTTTTCACAGGGAAATGAGAGGAGGAAATACTTTGTGCAGTCCAGACTGCCTGCCCCCTGCCTGAGCAGTACCATTACTATTAAGAGTAGCAGGGCCTAGTTTATTCGCCCACTAGTCCTATACTTCCAAGTGACTCTTCACCAGGGAGAAAAACTTCCTCTTCTAGAAAGGTTTTTCAGACACCACTACCCCCCATCCCACCATGATTGGATTTCTCCTACAATGTTCAATGACATCCTCCCAGGGAGTCTCTACTATTACATCTGACTTATGGAAACTGTGTCTTCCTTGTAAGACAAAGCACTTCAAGGCTCTTAACTCTGCATAGTGAACAAAAAATAAAGTATATATTAAAGCTGAAGTTTTCTACTTTGGAGTTAGTTTCTACATCTGCAAACCTTTCCTCACAGAATAACATCTGAAAAATGATATACAAGGGACTGTGTAGGTTTATACATCTGGGATGGTCTTGGAGACTAAGTTGCTAATGTACATTTCCAAGATGGCCACCATTTCTCATCTACTCTATGTCCTGTTTAGTCTAAAACAGACCATTGACAGAGGGCCTGGCCAAAATCACTACTCGGTAAGAGTCTCCCTCACCCCAAACCTATAGGACTGAGAAGATTGGGCATTTGGGAGACAACAGGCAGGACACAGGGGCAAGTCTATGAGCTTAAGCTCAAGTTATTTACCAGATCCAGGCCTCCAAAAAGCACATGGCTTAACTTTATGAGATGTCATGGGGTTTTTTTGAATGCAGGTCAACCTACCAGCTACAACTTTATTCTGTATATATCAAGGTACAAACAGGAGCTGAACACAAAAGGAAGCTCAGTTTTGAGACATGCTTAGCTAAACTTCAAGCATTTAGCAATGTGACAGATTCAATCTTCTGTAAGATTCAATCTATGACTATGGTATCACTGACCTCATTTTGCAGAAAAGGAAAACTGAGGCTCATAAAATAATTTCCCCAGAGTCAAACAGCTGAAGTGGAACTGCCACCAAGTTTGCCATTAAACTTTTTAGTTTGTGGTAGTGATGGTGTTATGTGTTGGGTTGACGTTGGATGAGAGAATGAAAGGTTTGGTAATGAAATGAAAAAGGAAAATCCATTTGTGTTTCTTGGTAGCAAGGTCTAACCTGTCCTTAAGACCTGCTAGCCTCACCAAAGGACACACACATAACCACCAGCCCTACAGAACTGGTCTATAGAAATAAGCTTATTCTCTGAGAGCATACACTGCATCTCAGTGATGGTTGTACACTAACGGCCCATCCTAAAATGGCCAGCCAGCCAACCTTTAATTTAATTTGTATAGCCTATTTGTTTATTTTTTTCAATATTTCTTTTTGAGACAGGGTCTCACTTTGTAGTTCAGGCTGGCCCTGAGCTCACTATGTAGCCCAGGCAAACCTGGAACTCAGTAATCCTCCTGCCTCTGCCTCTGAGTGCTGGAATTACAGGCATAAGCCACCATGCCTGGCACTGTGGTATGTGGTAATGACTACTGGTGGGCATGAGTCACCATGCCTGGTACTGCTGTATGGGGTTACTGGGGTTTGAATCAGGGACCTTGTGCTTACTAGGCAGGTGCCGAAAACATTGAGCTAAATCCCTGGCCCTTAATATTCTTGATTAAAGCCATGGCCTTCTTTCTTCTGCTGCCTTCTGCCCTCTCATCAGATCTGGCAGCGCCAAGGTCAGCCACATTGATAACCAAGAGCACCGCCTGAGAGTGTGCAGCCTTGATTTCATTTGGAAAGAAATTCTACACAAGACATGGGAGGCAGAACCTATCTGCCATACTTTTCCAAATATTTCAAATGAGAAAGCTAAATTTTGCTTTCAACAAACTGAACAAGATCAGGTCTTAACCCAAATTGACATGGACCCACTCCATCCAATACCAATTGTTAACTGGAAGAATTAAAGGTTGAGCTCATAAATTATGCACCCCATGGCTGATCCAAACAGTCATTTCCTAATGGAGGTTGAGGCCCAGGTCTCTGGGTAGGTGCCTGCCACAGACCCATGCAGTGGTGATTAAAGAGGTGGCAGTGAATAGGTGATTAACCTTGAAGTAATTATTCTAATTAATCCAATTGAAGTTTGGTTGTTTTCTTTTTTGACACAAGTCTCGCCAAGTAGCCCAGGCTAGCCTTGAACTTTATGCCCCAGCCTCCTCTCTCATATCCAGTTTAAAATTTCTTTTAATCTGCTCCATTCAGGGAGCAGGGGAAGGAGTGCAGGATATGAAAAGGAGGTAAAAGATATTTTTCTAAACAACAGCGTAAAAAGGCTCAAAGAGAAACATCACAAAAAACTGACAGCAGGATTTGAAAAGGAGTGTAAAACACTTTCAGGGAAACCTATGAGCCTTGCTAACAGTGAAGTTTAGGCACGGCTGTGTTAATGTTTGCCACACATCAACATTCACACTCACCACTATTAAAATATAAAGTTATACCCCTGCCATGTTGCCCTGGACAATACAGATACTGTTTACCACTAACAAATCAAGTCTCAATCAGATGACAATTGCTAGAATCCCTCTAAATGGGCAGAGCACCAGTCTTTATCAGCCCCTCCCTTCTAATCTGCAGCTTTACTACTTATCACCTCTGAGCTGGCATCTCTACCAGGAAGTGACAAAAAGCACCACCTCTTTTACTAGTTTACACTCAGGATTTGAGGAGGGGCACTAACAGGCAGGTATTCATCCACCTGCATACCAAGAAAACTGAGAATGCTGTTAGCAGATGCAAGAAGATTTAAATTAGTGGGAGTGTCCAATAGTTTACACTAGTGGCTCTCAACTGGGGATAATTCTGCCCTTCCAAATAACCCCCGGGATATCTGGCAATGTCTAGAGACATTTTTGGTTGTTATAACAAGTGCTATTGAGGGGCCCAAGATTTAGTTCAGTGGTACAGTGCTTGCTTGGCAAGCACAAGGTCTTGAGTTCAATCCCTGGTACCAAAAAAAAAAAAAAAAAAAAAAAAAAATCAGTGCCACTAGAATTTGGCAAAGGCCTGGGATCCTGCTAAATTTTCTACAGTGCACAATCATCGAAGCCTTATATCAACAAGCAACACTGTTGAAAAGTGCTGATCCAAAGCTTTACCAGTCTAATAATGAACTCCATCTGCCTCTAAGCAGCACTGGCCTGTTCCTTTTACCTTACAGTTATGCCCTCCCCTGCTACTCTCTTGTATTCTCCCGTCACCTTCTTTAGCATGGCTAATTGCTGGTCATTTTGCAAACTCCAGCTTACTTCCTTACCAAAACTTCCAATACTCCAGAGTGGATAAGACATCTCTTCAGAATGTTCCTGCAATTACCTTCCTCTAGTGTGACTATCCACTGGGCCTGAGCTCTCAACTAGGTCTGAACTACAAACCCATGTTTCAGGGTCCACCAAATCTCTAGTCCCTTCCCCATCTAGACAGTAGGAACTCACCAAGTGGCTGTATATACAAGTGAGCACCCATTTAACTACCGTGTGCCAGGCTCTATACTAAGGCACAAAATCACTTTCATTCTAATAGGCTTCTGAAGTTGGCATCATCTGCACTCCATGGGTAAGAAAGCCAGCTCTGAAAACTCCCACAATATCCAAAAGCAAATGAGAGGAGAGCTTGATTCAAAGCCTGGGGCAGCACTTTTCAGGACATGGCCGGGCCTCCTACATGAACTCTGTAGCCAAGACCAAGTCCAAAAAGGGTTGGAAGGAACTGGGAAAGCTTTAAGACTTTACTATTCTGAGGAAAAGATGAAGAGAATTTTCCTGATGATGCAATCCTGTTGCTGATCACTAACAGACCTGCATATTAAGAATTTGAACTTCTAAATTCTGAGTTGTGCATGTGTTGGGAAGTTTTAAAAGTCACAAAATAAATACATACATACATAAATGAATCATAAAATGCCTGACAGACCTCTTGAAAACAAACTAAGAATCTATGACTACATAGAAAATTGAACCTCATTAAGAAATGACAATGCCTGCCCTGCAAACACAAGGTCATGAATTCAATCCTCAGTACCACAAAAAAGAAACTAATTAGCTCTAGTGTAAGGTACTTTTAGCACTAAAAGCCTTTTAAACAGAAAATGAGAGCCCCCACCTGCCTCATGCAGCAAGCTTCCTAAGAGGATCTGCTTTGGAAATTCCACATTAAAAGGTTTTACCAAAACATTTATCCGAAAAAAATGAAGATCTGAGACATTTAGGGGTCCAAATGACTAGCAGGCACCTGACAGTCCTTTTAGGAGCCAAAGTACTGTTTTGGTCAGTGACTTCTCAGGTTTTCCCATCAGAAGGCCCTGGACTGTCTCAAAGCTCTGGTGCCATCCATACTTGGAAGCAGCCACAGCTGTTCAACTTAAATGAGATAGATGACTCCTCTCACAATATCAAGAGAGCTCCCAGGAACCTGCAGAGGTTCAGACGCTCATAACAAAATCCAAGTGTGTCCAGATCCTGTACTTCATAATAATCAACCACACTGCTCTAAACAACTGCCTAAGAGGTTTTGGGGATTACTGAAATACACTACTAAATTTACCTGATCCACGACTGGAAAGAAGTAGCTTCCAAATATAATTTTTCACTTCATACAAACAAAAGTGTTCTAGCAGACAATCTTCCCTGGGGGCCAAGGTACTCAGCTAATTCTTAGTAGGATCTCAGGCCACTTACAGGTCAAGAGCCTAAGGTCTATTGCTCACAGAACTGTAAGGCCAAGGTTAAGAAATCAGCTGTAGTATTTTGTTTTATTCCATCTCGGTAAGAGGTAACATATTCTTACAAAGGGACAATTGGGCTTGTCTGCAACTAAGAAAGGAAAATTTCAAGAGTGCTGCACTTTCTTCCTAGCCTAACCATGAAACTGCTTGGAAGTCATTTTCCCCTCCTAGGAGTGGAGAACCTGTATCAATTAAATATTCTCAAGGGCCTCTGGCTTTATTTCTCTATCAAAGAATCCACAAACATTTTGTTTTTTAAAGAGAAGAGAAGAGAAGGGAAGAGAAAAGAAGAATAGCAAATCAGGAAACTTTTAGATAGTAGGTTCAACCTTTTTTTTTTAAAGCACAGATTTTGAAACCGAGATGCAAATCACAAAGCAATTTGTTTAAAATCACAAAGAAAAAGCCTTCTAACATCTTGCCTTGTGAAAAGAGCTTTTTGGGCTAATTCTTAGTTAAGCTTGTAAAGTCAAACCCACCTTTGGGTACAGAATTCCCAGTTTTGCTTCTCTGACTCGTTTGCTTGCTATGTATATTCTAAACACAGGGCCCTTCCTCTCCTCCCTACCACCAACAAACTTGCTTTCAGGTACAGAACTCCATGTCCTTTCCATGACTCGTTTTCTTGCTATATATATATTTTAAAAACAGACCTCTTTTCCTGAGCCCTACAACCGACAAAAAGATGGGTCAGAACGAGAAAAAAAAAAAAAAAACAGGCTCCTATTGGCTGCTGCCTCCTGGAGCCGGGTGCACAGTTAAAGCAGCAGGGTGCAGGGCCGCCCCCTCCTCCCAGGTGGGTTACCTGAGCACAGTCACGCTCCCCCTGCGCACAGGCAGGGAAAGCACAGGTTCTGATACCCGGATAGGCTTGAACTGGAATTTGCAGCCGAAGCACAGCGCAGAATCGCTAAAGAAGGACACAGATACGATGGGGCGCTCAAATATGTGGATGGGGTCCACGTGAGACACGATACAGCCGCCTGGCTGGTAGTCGTTGATGACGGCGCTATTGACGAAGCCCTCGGGAATGACGCGGTGCTCTACCAGCTTCTGGATCACCAGCTGGTGCACCCACTCGGGGATCTCGTCCACGTCTCCCGGCGGGTAAAGGCGCTCCTGGCCAGGCCCGCGCTTCTGCAGCTGGGCGCCGTACGTGTACCCCTCACCGAAGAAGTACTTGTTGCGCAGCGGGGCCCGGTCCACTGTGTGCTCATTGTACAGGCCCTTCTCAGCGCGGGATACTACCTCGTCGATGCGGGCCTCGATCTTGGCGCACTCGTCCTGGCTGAAAAGGCGTATCTGGCGGATCCCGCTCTTTACCTTGCGCGCCTCCTCCTCCTTTTGCAGTTGCTGCTCCTCGTAATCGCTGCGCTCCGGGTCCGAGTCCTCCTGATACTTGCGTTTGGTCCCGGACACCGGGTAAGGTTCGGCGGCAGCTGCGGCGGCGGCGGCGGCGGCCACAGCCGCGGCCGCCGCAGCCGCAGCCTCCCGGTTGCCCGCCTTGTAGTTGTCCCGGGACGTCATGGACTTGAGCTTCTCACGCAGGTCCGTGTAGCCGCTGGCGGCCGCCATGCCCCCGCAACACTACCTCTAGGGTCCTCCGGGGCGGGTGGAGCGCCCGGGCATGGCTCTTTGGGGGACGTGCCTCGGGGCCCCCGAGAGAAGGGGGTCCTCAGAGCCAGACCCCCATGCGAAGCCGGGAACCCGGCAGCGGGAGTCGAGGGACTGGGCGCGGGGTCGGGCCTCAGGGGTGACGGGTCATGCAGCAGTGGCGACGAGACTTCCTCCTCCTCCACCTTCTCCACGTCCCGGGGGGCAGGGGCGCCAACAGTGCCTCATGCCGCGGAGGGCAGCTGAGGAGATTCGGCTCGACTCCCCGCCAGACCCTCAGACACCCGACCCAGCCCGCACTTTAAAGCTCTCCTCACTACGTCACGAGCCGCCCGCCCGACGTCCGCCAGCGCCGCTCCTCAGCGGGCTCTTCGGCGCGCAAGCGCAGTGTTGCCGGCCACCGCGGCTCAGCACGCCGTGGGCATGCGCGTGCGTGCGAGCCAGGTCGGCACAGGCGCCAGCGCAAGCGCACAAGGGCACCGCTGCTCGTCCGCCGCCCTTCCCCCACTTGCTGAAGGGCTTCGAGAGAGTACTCTCAAACAGCGATCTGCCTCCACGTCGCGCCGCCTCCAGGACCAAAGGGCTCCCTCCGCTGGGGTGCGTTCACGCTGTCAACGCTGTTGCTATGCTGCGTCATAGCATCATCTAAATGCCCCAGGTGTCTCAGTACCGAGCGCGCAATCACCGAGGAACCGCCACAACCTACACCGCCCTGATACCGCCCCCTCTGGCGTTTCCACTTTTTTAATTGGGCCGTCGGCCACAAGCCAGGCCAACCCAGACTGGACCTTTTACAATTTAATTGGTTAGCGTATCTGTCAATCAAACAGTCTCCCTGGCTACTGCGTCCATCGCTTAATTAGTCGCGAGGAGGGTGGTGAAGACCCCAAAGAGCGAATGGGTGGCTAAATAAGTGCCTGAGTGGAGGCTACACCAAAGGAAATCTCTCAGGGCGCCTATAGAAACTTCTGACACTGGCGGAAACTTCTCAAACTGTAGGACCGAGGCATCGGGCATCACTCTGAACCTAGATGGCGACAGCTATAGAAACTGGATGCACACTGGGCATCCCCCCCGCCCCCCGCCCCCCGCCCCCCGCCGCCGCCGCCGCCGCCGCCGCCACAGCCTGGAGCAGACGTTCCATTAGTCACGTACCGTTGGCAGCGGGCGCGTGCGTAGCCGCGGGGACGCGCCGCTGGCCCGCGTAGCTCCTGAGGAGTAGACGTGGGTACGAGGCAATTTTTCCCGGGTCGACAGTGGGGGAAGTAGGCTCACAGATGCAGCGAAGTTTTGGGAGTTTTCTAAAAATCATTCAAAAGTTGTGAAGCAGATGGCTTGGTGTGGGTAGAGGGGGCTTCAGCAAACGGTTCTGCTCGAAAACGTCCCATAGCTCTCCAGGATAAAGTTTAGCTATTTGGTTGGCGTTCACAGCCTTTGTTTGGACCTCTTCTGGACTGGCCGCTTCTGCCCTCTTTTTGCCTGGTCCTAGGTATAAACATGCCCTGTCCCTCCTGGCCTTTACCCAGACTGTTTTGCCACTGGGAATACTAGTTCCTCCCATCGTAGTTTTTGTTTTAATTTGTTGAGCCTTGTCTCAATTTTGTCTAGCAGCCTTCCTAGATTCTGATCTGTTAAATAGGATTAATGTTAGTTCCCACTTCATAAGGTAAAATTACATCACAGATTAGGCAGAAGGAATTGATGATCTCGAGGTGGGTCTTCAGTTTCCTCATCTGTCAACTAGAGTACCATTAGTTTGTGTTAAGTGTGCCTCAATCACGTTAAACTGTCAAGTTTACAGTTTGGCCAGTTGCCTCTTTCACACGGTTGTCCGCTTCTATGCTGAAACCCTAAAGTGTCTCCTTTTCATTCTTTTCCATATCATCCCTCCCTGAGCTTCATAGTTTAGCTTGAATGAGGAAAAGATTTCAGGGCAAAAGTAGCCTACATATGGACAGCCTCATGTGTGGTCTATATTTTGAAAATGGGAAAGTAAAACAGAGGAGAGGCTTGAGATGGCTCACGTTGGAGCCCAGTGCACTGTTGTAGAATCTCTGCACTGATCCAGGCACTGGCCCAAAGACAGCATGAACCTGTAGAGCCCCAGAAAGGTGAGTCACTGGAGGTATAGCCCACTTGGCGATGGTCACTTTTTTGTTTGTTTTTTTTGAGACAAGGTCTCACCATGTAGTTCAGGTTGGTTTGGAATTCACTATGTGGTCCAGGTTGGCCTGGAACTCTTGGTGATCCTCTTGCCTCAGCTTCCCAAATGCTGCGATTGCAGGTGTGCAACACCACACCTAGCTAGCAGTGGTCACTTGATAACAGGCAGTCTCTGATTCCTGTCCTCTTCCCCTCTCCTCAGCATGTTGTGCTGGAGGAACCAACCCAATGCAGTAGTTGGTCAAAGTGTGACACCCAGGCCATTTGTGTCAAGGGCTCTTCCTTGACCCTTCCTAAGATGGTCCCACTGACCTCCCCACTCTGGCCTATAAGGTGGACTTCCTAAATCCCTCCCATATTATATCACCTTTTCCCTGCCCCTGCCATCACTACCAGGAGCCTCAGAGCTCCCCAAACCCCTAGAGCCTGCAGCAGACTCCCCTACTCTCCCTGCCTCCTACAATCACTTCCTCTCTCGGGGTGGGAAGGGTTTTTCAAAGTACAGTCTGGGAGGGTTGCCATACTCCTCCCCACTGCCAAACCCTCCAGGGGCCTCGTGACTCTGGGATAAAATCTTAAATCTGCAGTACAGCCCCATGAGCCATGCCCCATTCCTCCTTGACAGTTTCTTTAGTCTCAGGGACCCCACATGAGCGGGTCCCTCCCCTTATCACTAGGCTAGCCCCCACTCACAGCTGTTGTCCTGGTTCGTAGCTAGTTACTTGACCATAGCAGCTCCAAGTGCCTAGTATTATACCTAATAGGCACTGAATAGCAGAATGAGTAAACATTCTTTCCCCAATGCCATCCCTTCTGGAGTTATGCCCCCCCCTACCCATCCATTCTCCAAAAGCCTAGCGCTTCCTCCTCCAAAGTTCCCAACACACCAGCACTTCCCATTCACATTCATTCATTTTTTCATGCACATTACAATTATTATTATTTTTTGAGACAGGGTCTTGCTTTGTAGTTCAGGCTGGCTCTGAGCTCACTATGGAGCCCAGGCAAGCCTCGAACTCAGCAATCCTCCTGTCTCTGCCTCCCGAGTGCTGGGATTACAGGTGTGAGCCACCACGCCCAGCACTGTGGTATGTGGTATTGATTGCTGGTGGGAGTGAGTCTCCATACCCAGCATTGTATGTGGTTTCCGGGGATCGAGCTCAGGACCTTGCGCTTGTGAGGCAGGCACTGGAACCACTGAGCTAACCCTGTGGCCCCACATTACAATTATTTTTCAAGTGTCTCTCCTGTGTTAGGCCAAGTCCAAAGCTCCAGGGAATACAGAAAAGAAACACAGTTTTCTGTTTGGAATATTTATTCCTCTCCTTTCCATCTAGCTTAAGAAACTCCTAGTCATCCTTTAAAACTCAACCCTAGTGTACCATTGTCTGGGACGTTCTTTCCCAAACTTCTTTTTCCATTATACCACTCTTGAATCTTAGATGGCTCATCTACAGGAGGGTGTATTGGATTGGGGCTACCCAAGGAGTCCAGAATAGAAGGACAGACACTACAGAGAGAACAAAGGTAGATGTCTTTCTTGAAGTACTGATCAAAAGTAGTGACTGGGGCACAGCTATGCCTCCAACTCCTGCCTCCTACCTTGGCTTGTTGTCAAGCCACTTAGCAACTTCATGGAGGAAGTGAGTATCAGGCACAGAAATGACCCAATGGTCACAGGTCTAGGCTGAGATGCAGCACAAGGTGAGACATCTGAGGAGGACACGTGGGGTGCTGGGAGGTGGCGCTGATGAAGATTCAAACATCAGGCCCAGAATAAACCAAATGCAGGCTGTGCAGGGGCTTCCCTGCCACAGGGGCCTCAGAAGGGGTCCGTGGCAGGCACTCATAGCCTGTACTGTGGGCCAGCCTTCGGCAGTTTCTCCTGCTGTCTGGCTCAAGTCTGCATGCTGTGACTCTGTGCTGACTCTGGATCAACTCTCAGTTCGTGGGTTGCTCCTCTTCCCTCCTGGGGTTTCCTCCAAGGTTCTGGCCCCTTCCAGGGTCACAGGCTGAAAGAGGTTCAGTGGCTTCCCTAAGGCCACACAGGAAGTCTTCTGGCAGAAGGCACCTGGAGGGCTGGAGGCCAGGTCAGAGCAGAGTAATCTCACTGGGGGGCAGTGTGAGGCGTTTCTCCCGGGCACTGAGCAGGTTCTCCACGTGCACAGCCACCACACGGCACAGCTCCAGACCCTGCAAGGGACGCAGGTGACAATCCACACCCACCTCACCCTCTCTCTCATTTTTGGTGGAACGTGCAGAACGGAGACATGGATGGGAGAGGGGTGGAGATCGCCATCTTCAGAGGAACCCTCATACACCCCACCTCATCCCACAGAGTGCTTAGAGGAGCATAAAAAGAGGGAAAGCAGAATGGTGGGCTTCAGGCCAGAAGGGGAAGCAATTAAGGGACCTGCTGTGACTGCACTGTGGGATCTCAGGCCAGTTAATTCCCCTCTCGGAAGGTCAGCAGCCTCACCTGTCGGGTCTCAGTTTGCCTGGCCTTACCTCACAGGGCTGGAAAAAGGATTCAGTGCAATTTTCCTGCATGTACAAACTTTAGATTTTAAAAATATTAATCCATGGGCTGGGGTGCAGCTCAGTGGTCCCACCTCTGAATTTCTGGATTCCACCTCCAGCAAATACCGCAAAATTCCAGTCCAATCAATAAATGCTAAGTAGCTATGTGTTGCCATGGTTACGCCCTGGCCCCTTATAGTCTAGAACAGGCAATGAGTGACCCAGCCCTAGGGCTTCTAGCTGCAGCCAGGTAGGGGAGGCACCAGGGAATTTCAGAAATTGATCTGTGAGTGTGTCACAAATCAGAACTGGTGTGGGAAGCCCCTCTGGGATATCCTAGGGGAACAGAAGCTGCTCTAGGAGATGGTAAAGTGGTGACAGTCACACTTACTGAATGCAGACTGTGCCAGTCTTCCTTCTGAGCACTTTATGTTTAATCCCTCCATTGTCCCTAAGAGGCAGTACTATCACACCAAATCTACAGGTGAGAAAACTGAGGTCCAGAGCTGTGCAACTGTTTGCCCAGGACCTCATCCCTATAGGCACAGGGTTTGAATTTGGGTGGTGAGAGGCCTGAAGCCAAACCATGCAGTGCCGTGTTCTTTGTGAGGATAACCTCTGACCACCCCACCCTGGGGAGCCCTCCAGCTAATGAAGTCAGTATGAGAGAGCCTTCACCTACCCACACTCTGCTGTGTTCTAGGTGGCACCCAACTTGACAGGTGTGGAAATCTGAAGCTCAAAGATAAGCAAGAGGCCTCATGATTTCATACAAGTTTCTTGGATGTAGACAGACTGGGGACCTAACTGAACTCAGAAACCACCTTTCCCTGGAGCCCTGTGTGGCACAGGTCCCCTGGATACCCAACCCTAATCATGGTTTACTGGAGAGATTCTTTCATTGCTGTGACTCAGGGCTTACCGGGGCTGAAGCCTGCTATATAGAGGCTGCACCCCCTACACCTGTTCATATAGTTATGACTCACGTTTAGATACCCCCCCAAAGCCTCATGAGAATGAAGTAGAGCTTTGTTGGAGGTGGCTGGATCTAGAATATGTGATGCTGGAATTGATTCATGCTGTAATGCGAGGCTCAAGGGCACTAGGACTAAAGGTGTGAGTGCTACCCACCCTAAGGAGTCTGGATAAGATTTAAGGAGCAGGAAAACGCTGTTAAGGTTCCTTATTATTTCTCCTATAGTATGGGTGCCAGGAACTGTTGCCTGTCTGCCATGTGCCACCCTGCCTTGGAGCCAGCCGATTATGGACTGAAGCCTCTATAAACTGTGAGCCAAATAAACCTTTCCCCTTAACTTTGGATGTTGGGTATCTTGTTTCAGCAATGAGAAAAGTAACTAAGACACATACAGGATAGGTAGAGGTGGCAGCTTCCTTGCAGGGGGTGCTACAAGGAAGTGGAAAAGCCAAGAGTCTTCATTTGTCCATCCACACACTGATTTCATCCATTCATCCGACAAACAGATATTGAGCATCTACTATGAGCCAGGCACCATGCTGTGGACACAGCAGGAACAAGATGGCCAGACCCAATATGAAAACAAATGTCTAAATGATTTCCAGGCCATTGTGAGAGCTACTGAGGTAGAGGTACTGGGTCTTTAGGAGAGTTGGATAAGACTTCTGGAAAGAGAGGCTCTTTGTGCTGAAACCCAAGTAAAGGAAGGGAGGGAACCCTGTAAAGAACCAGGGAAGAATATTCCACATAAAGGAACAGTGAGTAGAAAGGGACTGGTCAAGATGAAGAGGGCAAGGCCTGCATGCTGTGCCCTGAAGAGGTCAAGGTGGTGAAGGAGTTGAGCACAGGGCAGAGGCTGGGAGAGGAGGCACGGTGGTGGGGCACAGGAATGAGGAGATGAACTAGGCAGGTCTGTGGCCCTCTATGGGGGATGGGGAAGGAGCCTGGAGCTGAGGGGACCAGGACTAGAGAAGGACACATGGGGCTGTCCCCAACAGGTAGGATTTGAAAACTTTGGGGCGGATAGGATAAATGGGGGCAGAGAGCAGGCTGCAGCATACAAAGATGGTCTGGGGAGGAGGCACCAGAAAAGGAGCCAAAGAAAGGATCCTGTGGCAGGTCCAAGAGGGAGGGGAATGTAAGATCTCAGAGAAGGGTTCTGGAAGTGGGGCAAGGCTGCCAGAGGAGAGCTTAGGTGATCCCAGGAGGAGAAGATGGGGGTGTAGTAGGAGAGGGTAGGATCCTTGACTAGAGTCACAGGTTCACTGAGTTTTTGCTCTGGCTCTTTACCTTAGGCAGAGGTAGTACATGGAAAGCCACTTTTCACTGGGAATTGGCACTGGGCCCATTCTCAGCAGGGCATACAGCAGGTCAGAAAGGGTTTATGTGCAGCCCAGCCCTGATTTTGTCTCTTCTCTGGGCCTCTATCCTGTCTCTACTATGAGGTAACAACTCTGGTCTTACCCTTCCCCATGGGCCTATAAAAGTTGCACAGGAGCCTGTATTGGTTGGTGCCTTTAAGAAGCAAACACAAGGCCAGGGATTTAGCTCAGTGGTTCTGGTGTCTACCTGGCAAGCGCAAGGTCCTGAGTTCAATCCCTGGTAACCACATACCACAATGCAGACCTGGTGACTGATGCCTTTAATCCCAGCACTTGGGAGGCAGGGGCAGGAGGATTGCTGTGAGTTCAAGGATAGCCTGGGCTACATAGTGAGCTCAGGGCCAACCTGAACTACAAAACAAGACCCTGTCTCAAAAAAAAAAAGCAATCACACAGTTGAGAGCTCAAAGCAGTGGGTCCCAATTTCCCTGTCTGTCAAGGGGAGCTGACTTCCCCCAACTGCAATCCTGTACCTCACAACCTAACCTCCTTGCCTCAGCCCCAGTCAGGGGCTGTGACTGAGACCTGTGTTCCTGCTCACTCACCGGCCTTTTCAGGAAAAAGCCTCAGATTCTCAGTTTAACATTCAAGGAGCTTTAAGGCCTCCCCTCCTCTGGTTATGTCTCCCTAGTGTCCCATCAAATGTCTTACTATTTTGCAAGTAACCTGGGCCCTTCCCCATGGCCACACTACCAAGTTACCTCACTGGAATACCATAATGTCTTGCAGTACAGTTCAGTCCTCTGCACTGGGCTGGATGCTCCTTGGGGGAGAGCTGGGACCTGATGCCCCCTGAAGCCAGACCCGGGAGGAGCCTAGTAAATGGAATGAGGGGAGGGCCTGAGCTTACCTGCTCCAGCTGCAGCTGCATGGTGCGCTGAGCCACTACATCTCCCAGTGCAATCTCTACATAGGGATAGCTGGAGTTGGCTGTGGGTCGCTGGGTCCGTGTAGACTGGATCTCCTTCAGAGAGAACTTCACCATCAGCTCCTGGGAGTGGGAGAGAGAAGTGGGTGGGGATACTCTTTTTTTTTTTTTTTTTTTTTTTTTTTTTTGCTTTTTGAGACAGGGTCTCACTTTGTAGTTCAGGCTGGCCCTGAGCTCACTATGGTGCCCAGGCAAGCCGCCACGAACTCAGCAATCCTCCTGTGTCTGCCTCCCGAGTGCTGGGATTACAGGCGTGAGCCACCACGTCTGGCATTGTGTTATGCGGTGTTGATTGTTGGTGGGCGTGTCTCCACGCCCGGCATTATATGTGGTTACCAGGGACCGAACTCAGGACCTTGCGCTTTCGAGGCAGGCGCCGGAACCACTGAGCTAACCCTCCGGCCCGGGGATACTCTTAACTATGCCAAACCTTTCCCTGCAAATCAGATCAGAGGCAGGGGGGCCCAGGTCAAGTATCCATTTTCTAGTGAGTTGCTGTGTGACCCTGAGAAAGTCATTTGAGCTTAGATGTCAGTTTTACCACAATGATTCAACAGTGTTTCAACCAATTCTGATGCTACATCCACACTTTACCAGGCATGGCTCATGCTACTTAGGATGTAGCGTGTAACAAATACTACACCCTGACCCATCACAACTGAGCTTCTTCTTTGTAACACCTGCACCTCTTTGACTGGAGCTTTATTTCTAGCCCAAAGGAGAAATGGATCCTACGCAGGAAAGCTAGAGAGAAGTAATGCTGCAAGAGTCCTTGACTGATGATGGCTGAGGAGCGATGGTAGACATCCTGGCACACTCCCCACAGGGAGAAGGCCATGCTGTGTGCCAGTGGTGGGGAGTCTACAGCACACATCCTGCTGCAGGCTGATTGTTGTCACTGAAAGCTCTAAAAGGTTCACTATCACAGCTTTATGTTGTCCTGGGTCCCCAGCTGGACTGACCACCTCCAGTCACCCATATTGATAACCTGCATAATAAGGCAGCTTTTATTGTCTTGCCCACTTCTCTGCCCTACCTCCTCTCCACTGTTTCCTTGAATCACTTCCAACCCCCACCCCAGCCTGGATTCCTCATCCAGAAACTAAAGCAGTTAGAGGTCCAATGGGACCTCTATTGTGTGGGACGAATTATATCCCCTGCAAACCCCTGTGTAGAGTCCTAGGCCCCAGTACCTGGAATATGAGTGCATTTGGAGATAGGGCCTGTAAAGAGGAGATTAAGGGGCCAGAAGTGTGGCTCAGTAGTGCAGTGCTTGCCTAGCATGTTTGAAACCCAAGGTTCCAACCCCAGTACCACAGACAATAAATAAAGAGGAAATTCAGTTAGGACAAGGCTGTCAGAGTGGGCCCTAACTGAGGATGGGTGCTTATAGGAGGAACTCCACAGACACAGAGATGCCAGGGCTGTACTCTAACAGAGGAAAGGCCACATGAGGATACAATGAGAAGATGTCCATCTACAAGCCAAGGAAGAGAACAAACCCATTGACACCTTCATGTTGGGCACTGAGCTTCTAAAACTATGCGAAAAGAAACCTGTGTTGCATAAACCAAAGTCTATGATGTTTCATCAGGTAGCCTGAGCAGACCAATCCACTATATGAGGGTTCGGCATGTGTTTTGTCCCACTTCCCCTTAATATCAGCCCTATAGGATGGATTCTACCATTATTCCCATTTTCCAGATGAGGAAAGTGAGGCTCTGAGGAGGAAAGAAACTTGTGAGAGATCATGTAGGTGTTAAGTGGTGGAGCTGGTCTTCCACAGTTGGTGATCTTGGCCAGTGGGAGGGTGTGGCAGGCTACAGCACAGGGGATAGATTGGCATGGACAGACTGAGGCCACTCACATGGGTTCCGGTACTGAGGAAGTTGAGGCCATTGTGGTTGACAGCTAGGATGCAGGGAGCTGGCACAGCAATGTTGCTACAGCTTTGGATGAAGAAGAAGGAGGAGCCGAACATAGGAAAGGCACTGAGGAGGCCTGTGTCAGGGAGAGGGCTGTTACTAAGCCAGCCAGCATGTGCCCATGACAGCTCCCCCCCGCCCCTCCGACTCTCCAGCCTCTCATCCTCCTGCTCTCTCCCTCTACTTTCCTGGTGGTTTTTTTGTTTTGTTTTGGTTTTTGCTTTAAGACAGGGTCTCGCTTTGTAGTTCAGGCTGGCCCTGAGCTCATTATGTAGCCCAGGCAAGCCTCGAACTCAGCAATCCTCCCTCTGCCTCCCAAGTGCTGGGATTACAGGTGTGAGTCAACATGACCCACACTGTGGTATGTGATCCCAGAGAAAGAACTCGGGACCTTGCACTTGCAAGGCAGATGCCAGAACCACTGACCTAAATCTCTGGCCAGTCTCCCTCTATTTTTTTTTTTTTTTGAGACAGTGTCTCACTTTGTAGTTCAGGCTGGCCCTGAGCTCACTATGTAGCCCAGGCAAGCCTGGAACTCAGCAATCCTCCTGCCTCTGCCTCCCGAGTGCTGGGATTACAGGCATGAGCCACCACACCCGGCACTGTGGTATGTGGTATTGATTGCTGGTGGGCTTGAGTCACCACACCCAGCATTGTACATGGTTACCAGGATCGAACTCAGGGCCTTGCGCTTCGAGGCAGGCACTGGAACCACTGAACTAAATCTCTGGCGCAGTCTCCCTCTATTTTTGATCCGGGTTCTTTTTCACTTCCTACTCTTTCTATGCAGTTACCCCAGCCCAGGTGATGCCTTTGGGAAAACATTAAGAAGTTTCTCCAGACATGTGGGCAGCTCAGCTGGCACTGAAAATGGTTTTGTGCGAAGAAAAAGATACTTCCACCTTCATTTCCGGTACCGCCCCCCATGATGCTCTCCCCAGCTGTGCATCCCATCCCTGCTGCTGCTTACCTAGGAACTGGGCTCGGGCCTGGTGGGGGCTGAGCGCCTGCATCTGCTGCCGGTGCTGGCCAATCAGGTTGAGCCAGGCGGAGCCAGCCATCATGCGGTACAGCTGGGCTGGGATGTACTCCTGGACCTCCCGCCTGCATGTGGAAGAGAAAAGGGCTTGAGCAGCTGCCGTGCAATCCTCACTGGTGCAGCAAGAGTGATGCAAAGCGGACGTGATGATCCACCTCCCTGAAAAACTGCATACTGGGAGCGAAACGGGATTATAGGGGGTGCCAAGGTTCCCATGATGCCTAGGTATACATCTGGTGCTTGGTCCTTAGCAGCAGGGCCAGTTTCATTAAGACCATCATTTGCAGATGAGGGGACTGAAACTCTTAAAGATTCACTGGAGTCCAGAGTCACATGGCGACTGCATGAGTTGGTGTGTGGAGAAAAAGACATGAATTCAACATGGATTTGTCCTTTGAGTACTTGCCCCCAAGGAGAAGCTCAAGCTGGAGGGAGGAAGGCCTAGGGCTGGGAGAAACATCAAAGCAGCTACAGGGAGCTGGGCAGAGGATGAGACAGGGGAGGCTAGGCTTCTCAGCTGAGTCCAGGGATCCTATTTTCAAATGAGTAAAAAATCCTGAGACCAAAGGTTTGGGAATGATTGATTTATATTGTGAGCACTGATCATATCTTTAAGAACTTGAGTTTATTTAATCAATTCCCTATTGTTGGATATTAAAGTTGCTTCCTATCTTTTGCTATTGTTAGCAGCATTGCAGTTAATGTTTTTGTGGCTGTGTGTGTTTCCTGGACTACAAGGTATGCATGTCCTGAATTCTTCGTTAAAAGGAAGCTCTCGGCTATTATCATTAAATTTTCTGGGGAGCTGGAGATTTAGCTTAAGTGGTACTGTGCCAACCTTGGACACACAAGGGCCTGAGTTCAATCCCCGGTACTGCAAAACAACAACAACATCATTGGGGCCGGAGGGTTAGCTCAGCGGTTCCGGCACCTGCCTCACAAGCGCAAGGTCCTGAGTTCGATCCCTGGTGACCACATACAATGTTGGGTGTGGAGACTCACACCCACCAGCAATCAATACCACATACCACAGTGCTGGATGTGGTGGCTCATGCCTGTAATCCCAGCACTTGGGAGGCAGAGACAGGAGGATTGCTGAGTTCAAGGCTTGCCTGGGCTACATAGTGAGCTCAGAGCCAGCCTGAACTACAAAGTGAGACCCTGTCTCAAAACAAAAAACAAAAAACAACATCATTAAATTTTCTCTGAGAGATTAATACCAGCCAGAGGAAGCAAGCCAGCTCATTAGGAAGCGAGTCCAGGTCCTAGTCTTACAGTGAAATAGAGAACTTCAGGCCCAAGATCAAAACAACTCCCTTGCTGCAAATGGGGAAGCCTAGAGGCTGGAATGGGCAGTGGGCAGTTCAGGGGAGGATGGGTTGAGCTGAGAGGGTGGGGATGCTGGCCTCCCTCCCCTGCCCACGACAGCAATCAGGTGCTCACACGCTGGGCAGGTAGAGGTAGTCCCTGGCACGGTGCTGCAGGGAGGCCAGCTTAGACACCTGCTGAAGCTGCTGCTCACTGGGCCGGCTGGCTGGCACGCTGCTGAAGAGACCCTTCAGGTAGTCAGGCAGCACCTGCAGAGAGGAGTCATGAGGGGAGCCATTGGCAAGCACACTCAGACATTTTCCCCGCAAGGACCATGGAGACAGGGATTTAGGAATCCAACCCTATCTACTTCCGGTAGGATAGTCAGTCATTGTCTTGGGCTTCTGGAAAGATGACAGAGGCATGTGGAGGGAGCTATGAGCAATGTGGGCCCAAAGCCTACAAGGGGATCACTACAGTAATGTGAAGTATGTAGGGTAAAAGCCAAGTATCAGGGGCGGGGTTGTCGGCCAGTGATACAGCACTTACATAGCATGGACAAGGACCCAGGATCCATCTCCAGTACCCTGCCCCAAAGGTAATTAATTACAAGAAAAAAAAAGCAGAGCATCAATACTGTGGTATGCACAGATGTCCATTAGGCCTGTGTTTCTAAAAATGGAGCTTGCTTCAGAATCACTGAGGGCCTTGTTGAAACAGAACTGCAAGGATGCACCTCCGAGACTCTGATGCATAGATCTGAAGCAAGACTTGAGGGTTTTTGCCAGGTTAGTGCCAGTCCACGAATCTCCCTCCCCTGGTATCTCAGAACCAGAGCTCAGCTTCAGTACAAACCCCACGTGGTCACAAAGCTAAGTGGCTGTGTGTTGTGCACTGAATTGTGCTGAAGCTTTGGTATCTATTCTACAAAAACAGGCTGGGGCAACTGACCTCAAGCCTCCCAGTAGCCTACAAGGCCCCAGAGGGGTATACGGTCCTCGTGCACTGACCTGGTTGTAGTGCATAGTCACATACAGCTCATTCTCGAACTTGAGCGGCTGATCCCAGAGTATGCGCCGGAACCAGAGCATGTAGCCACCATCCACCTGCTCCATCTCTGAGGCCACATCCAGGATGTAGGCACAGCGGCTCAGTGGGCACACATGCTGGCCTGTGGACAGTGAGGAACCAGCACTCGTGGGGAAATGCTCATGCACCTGTGCTGAGGAATGGTGCAGAACCCAACCTGCCACCCAGAGAACAGATCATCTCCGAGAAGCCACCTCCCCACTCTAGAACACACCTTCCTCATGAAAATGGAGCAGGGGGCCAGGGATTGAACTCAGTGGTTCCAGTGCCTGCCTTGCAAGTGCAAGGTCATGAGTTTGATCCCTAGCACAAAACAAAAACAAAAAACAACCAAAAGGAAGCATGTACCCTTGTAATCCTAGAACTCTGGGAAGCTGAGGCATGAGGACTGTAAATTCAAGTCCAGCCTGGGCAACTTTCCATCTTATTGAGACCCTGTCTCAAAAAAATAAGGCTCGGGGCCAGAGATTTAGCTCAGTGGTTCTGGCATCTGCCTAGCAAGCACAAGGTCCTGAATTCGATCCTGGTAACCGCATACAACAATACCGGATGTGGTGACTCATGCCCACCAGCAATCAGTACCACACACCACAGTGCCAGGTGGGCATAGTGGCTCATGCCTGTCATCCCAGCACTCGGGAGGCAGAGGCAGGAGGATTGCTGAGTTTGAGGCTTGCCTGGGCTACATAGTGAGCTGAGGGCCAGCCTGAACTACAAAGCAAGACCCTCTCTCAAAAAAAAAAAAGGTCTCAGGATTTAGCTCAGTGGTTCCAGCATCTGCTTCACAAGTGGAAGGTCCTGAGTTCGAACCTCAATACCAAAAGATAAAAATAAAAGACAAAAATGGAAGGGCATGTAGCTTAGTACAAAGGCCTTAAACTCCATCCTCAATACTGTCTTAAGAAAAAAGAGAGCATAGTTATGCAAAAGAGGGCTTTGTGTTTCACTGAGATGTAAATAATTTCAAAGGTACAAGTGACTGACGGTTGTTTTATGCCATGGAAGGCTCCTTAAGCCTTAAAGGGTGGCCTTTCTGGCTCTCAGAAGAAACCCTAGCTTTGCCTAGGGAAAGTCTAGCCCTTTTCAGAGGCACTGAGGATGAGGAGAAGCCCAGCAGGTTTTAGCCACAACCCCACCTCCTTCAGCAGACCTCAGACAGGCACCTGGTGCAGGTGAAGGTGGGAAAGTTAAGCCTTAGAGACATGCAAGACTTTATCTAGTACCAACATTTGTTTGATCAAAGAAGGGCATTTGGCATGACTGTAAGAGTTCAGCAGCAGAAGGTCAGGCTGCTGAGGTTCAAAACCCCACTGTGTGACCTGGGGTAAATCATTTAGTTTCTGTGGTCAGCTGTTAATTGCCCCTCCAAAGATATACTGTCCTAATCCCCAGAACTTGTGAATATGTCACCTTCATAGAAAAAGTGACTTTGCAGATTTGATTGAGGGTCTTGAGAAGGGGAAATTATCCTGGTTTATCTCAGTGAGCCCAATCTAAGTATAGGGTTCTTCTCAGAGGGAGGCAGTAGATTCAAAGTCGTGGGAGTCAAAGAAGTGGGAAGGTAGAAAGAAAAGTTGGGGCCCGAAAGAGAATTCAAAGGCTTTGTCTTTGGAAATAGAGGAAGAGGCAGTGGGCCAAGGAACATGGCAACCTCTAAAAGTTGGAAAAGGCAAGGAAATAGATGATTCCCTAGGGAAGGGGTGGCCACTAGTGCCATAGCGGACACTGAAAACTGTAAAAGGTTCACTCTCACTGCCTAGGGCTTCCAGAAGAAAGGAATACAGCCCTGACGACACTCTTTTCAGGACTTCGGACTTTCAGAACCAAAAGATAACACATCCGTGTCGCTGTAAATTGCTGAGTTTGTGATAACTTGTTTCAACAGCCTTAGGAAACTCCCGGTAATACCATCTCTCGGGCCTCAGCTTCCTCACCTGTAAATGACAACTTTATAGGGTTGTGGGGATGGAAAGGTGCTGGGACTGTAGCTCAGTGGCAGAACTCTTGCCTAATATGCACAAGGCCCTAGGTTCCATCCCTACAACCGCACACAAAGTTTGTAGCATTGATGTTTTGAACTGTGCATGGTACATGGTGTCTGCTCAGAAAGTGTCAGTTATTAGGCTCATCCCATTCCCTGCCATCTCCTTCCCTTACATCACTACTGGATTTGAGCAGGCAGGGGCTCAGCCACCAATGGGGAGGGCCAGCTGGAGGTTGCTGGAGCTGACAGACTGGTAGAGGCCAAGACCATAGTCTAGAGTGGGTTTGCACCCAGACGGAAGGGGTCTAGGGTTGCATGGAGATCTACAGAGTCCCAGAACCCTTAAGAGAAGACCTAATGAGATGGGGCAGGGGGCTCCTTGGCCATGATTATGGGATAGAAGGCATCTGTGGCACTTTCGTGTTCCAGGAATCTGAGCAGGTCAATGGGAGAATTCTAGAAGGTAATTTCCTTGAAGACAGGGCCCAAAGGGCAAAAGGGGGTATCTGAAGGCCTTTTCTTTTGCAAACCCTCTGTCTGGAAGAGCAGGCAAACTAATAGAGCACAAAGCAGAGCAAGCGAGGTGAAGGGCTGAGAATGCTTTGGACACACAGAGATTGCTTCACAAAGGGGCAAGGAGCTTCCTGGAGAAAGTGGCCTTGATCTGGGCCCTCAAGGCTGGAGGAGGGCTCTGCGTTGTCATGTCCTGGCATTGGCATCAGGGAGGAGCCTCTCACACTCACTTCTCTCAGCTACTCACCTCGGTTGGTGACAACGAAGATCACATACTCATCAAATGCCTCCGGGCGTGTCAGAGCCATCTCAGCACAGATCTCCTCCACCACGTCCAGGGCCACCTGGGGCGGGGCAGGAAGAACTTATGATACCTAGTGCAGTATTAATGCTATGTGAATAGTTGTTTTAATATATCCTTTAGGGAATAAGTATAAGAAATCATACAAGTTCAGTTCAGATGTAACTTCTTTTTTAACTTTTTTGAGACCTATTTCACTATGTAGCCCAGGCTGGCCTTGAAGCCATGGCAATCCTCCTGCCTCTGTTTCTTGACTGCTAGGATTACAGGCATGAGCCCACCATGGCCAGCTCAGATGTAAAGTTTTTGTCTTTCAGATATTTTCAGGCTCAAATATATGTCTTGCCTGTGGGGCTTGGGAAAGCCTCTGAGGCACTCAGCACCTAGGGGACTCACTCAACCCCGACTCCAAAGACACAATGTCCCTGTCTTCCTGGTACCTGCCTGCTATGGCCATCCCCTCACTTACAGTACATGTTTTGATTTTTAGATGGCGTTCAAGGCCTCCAGGAAGAAGGAAAAGCTGCCTCTTGGAGCTGCGACCAGCCTGGGAAATGAAACAAGAGAGGGAAGAAAAGCTGGGTCCTGTGACCTGCCATGGGAGGAGTTGTTGTCCCCTGCCACGGGAGGCCCCAAGCCAAGGGGTCCTGCGAACACATGTGTAACTGCCCTTGTGCCCCAGTAGGGCCCAAACGCAACCCTGACCAGCACATGTGCACCTGACCCTGGGCTCTGCGCAGGCTCGTGTCTCCTGCTCATCTCAGCCCCCAGCCCCACAGCAGCTCACCAACATGGCCCGGAGCTCCATGCTGCTGGGGAGCTCCAGACGTCCTCCGAAGCGCAAGGTTTTTTTCAGGTTCTGCTCACAAGCCTTAGCAATCCCTGCAGGGGCAAGAGTCAAGGCCTTTCCCAAAGTTGGCTGTGGGAGAAAGGGGCTCTCTCTTCTTGTTCCCAGCCATGTGCCTCTCCCTGTACTTTCTCCACAAGCCATGGGACAGGCATTTCCTTCCCCACTTTACAGTGGAGGAATCTGGGCTCAGCAAAAGGCAGTGGTTTCCCCAAGGGAAAGACCTGGATTGGAACCATGTCCCAAGTGGTCACAGCCTTTTGTCTTGCCTTTGGCTATATGAGCCTGAAACAGCTGTGACCCTGAGCTGTCAAGTGGGGAACTCATCTGCAGCTGGCTCTGTGCACCCTGCCTCTGCCAGCTGGGCCCCTTGCCAATTGCCTTGCCTTCCTTAGGTACCCAAAGACCCCACCATCAAGCTGAAGTCTCCGTGTTCAAGCCATGTCCCCATTCTGCTCTGGGCAGGGGCCAAGAGTTCTGGGGCACATTCTGCTACCTCTTCATATGTGGGAGCCCTTCCCTGGGGAGCTGGAGCTGTTTATCTCTGGGTCAGGGAATACTTTTAATTGAGTCAGAGAGAGACACATTCACAGGCAGGAAGGGCCAGGTCTATCTTCCTGGCTGCCATCACTGTAGGGTGACTAGAGGAGCCCTAGCCTCTTTCTTAGGGGCTCTTGAGTTGCTATGGGAATAAAGCTGAGAAGTAGTCTCTTGGCCCACTCCGGAAGGGGAAAAGGAGAGGCCTTGCCACCAACTTTGGGCCCACTGAAGACCCTCTTTGGGTCTCAGCAGCACACTGGCTTCTTGCCCACCTCTTTTCTTCCTTCCTTTGTGCCACATACTCCCACTTTTAGGCCTTTGCTCCAGCCACTCAGCCTACCTGGAAATCCTTCTTAGGAGCTCACCACCTAGGGCAGTGTCTCCGCTAGAAACCAGTTCCTGACCACCCACCAGGACTTCAGGTGACCCAAAATACCAACCCCTAAGAGAACTCCATGAATATTTGGCGAGAAAGTTAACACTGCCCAGAACCTTCCAAGAGCCAGGGCCTTTGTGTTTCCCTGTCACCAGCTTCCTACCCCATCCCCACCCCAAATATGTGAAGCCTTAGGTCTCCATTCCTGGGCTCCTCACCCTGGAAGGGCAGGCCTGGGGTCCTGCTCACATGCTGGAGAAATCGCATGAGGTGTGGGTAGAGGACCTCAGAGCAGCTGTGGTACGCAGCCATGATGTACAGAAGCCTCCAGCCTCGCTGGCAGCTGTCTCTGCAAGGGTACAGACAAGCCTCATCCCAGGAGGTCACAGCACCCTGGAGTGATCCAGGAGCTTCCTGAGATTGAGCAGGAGGCCTATATCTGAGGGAGCCCCTATCTCTGGAGATGTGCCTCCTGGACAGAAAGTACAGGGCAAACGTATCTGGAGGTCATGCAATAGCGTATTCTGCCTGGGAAGTCGGCTGCAGTCAGATGGGATGGGATGAGGCCCCAAAGTCTTTTCTGAGTGTGTGTGTGTGGGGGGGTCTCTCTGGGCAATACAGAACCTACTGGGGCTAAGGAGAGGTGTGGCAATGAGTCCTGGGGACAGGCAGTCTGTGAAAAAGCACCATACACAGCACACTGGGCACCTACAGTATGTTGTCCCTGCATGAGCGAGCCTAGTAATTCATCTTCATACTGTGCTGGCTGTGGAGGTTTCAACTGTGGGCACCTCTGGTATCTGGGGAGAGTACTTGGTTTCCTTTCACAGACTACCCATCCCTTTCTAATTCCTGTAGTTTGGAAACAGGCAATGGAATGAGTTTTCTGGCCAATTAGAACACTGCCCCCCCCCCCCAATCCTGGTATAGTCACTGGCTTAGGAATGGAGATACATTGCAGGACTGGACAATTAGAGTTCAGACCCAGGTCTAACCACTCAATACTTGATATATTCCAGCAAGTATGGGTGCTTCAAGGATGAGCATGTGACCAACTCCAGGCAATAAAGCTAGATTTGGGAGTTTCTGTAGTAAATACTGGATCAGTTTTGCTTTCCCTGGGATTGCCATTTTCGGGGAATGTCTCTCCAGCCTATCACTTTGTTTATCTGTGAAAGAGGCTGCTTGGGAATGATACCCACATAGAGGAGAGCAGAGCCAAGAAATAAAGGAAGCCTGTTTCCTAAACACGCCTAGAGCCAGCTATACTTGAAACCATATAGTCAATGACATATTAGCTACCCAAACCAATAAGCTCTCTTTTTGCTTAAACAAATTGATTTGGGTTTTTATCATTTGCATCCAAAAGTCTGGGCCTACACATTATCACTACCATTTTACAGATGAGGAAACAAGATCAGAGAGAAGTGGTATATTTCAGACCAAGGAATTCTGAAACATGTAGGTGAAAAAGATCAGGAGAGGAATTTGAGAGGGGACAGGCCTCAGGAGATGGGAGCTGGAGAGGCCATTCCTGATGCCTGGACACAGTGGGGGCTTGGGAGGAAACCCAGATGACTCACTTCTTGGAACTGGTATTGTCTGTGATCTGCTTCACAATTTGGCAGTAACACTCATCTCGCATGACCTCATGGTCCTCACAAAGCTGAAAAAGGCAGGCCAGGTCACATGCCAAGGACATGCCAGGAATCACTCAACATACCAGGTACATGAGAGCAGCCTGGACACTTAGACATAGGCCTGGTGTCCCTTCCCCACCCTCTCCTCACCAGGAGTGTCCATTCCTCTGTGGGCCATGGGAACAGTGTCCCACCTTATTCCTACTACTTGTTGATAGACAGGGAAACAACCACAGAGCAGCGAAGGGAACCTCAGCACAGTTGCCTAGACTGACCTTCAGGAGGGTGCAGAGTACGTCCAGTTCATTCTGGCCCTTCAGCGGGGCATCCCCCATGAACCTCATCACAGCTGTAGGAAAGATCTCCCCTGCTCAGGCCAACCAAGTCTCAGGAGCTGCCCCCCAAGGGCCCCAGGATCAAACCCCTCCCCAGGAGGCTGCGGCCATAGGCAGCTGGGGGCTTCCGTTTTCTTCCAGGTGTCCCAAATCTGGCTTGGGAGAGGGAAAGAGTCTGAGACTGGAGAGGAGCAGTGACAAGCAGGGATAACAGTGTGGTATGTCATACCTAGGAACATGTCTGTGGCCATCCTGTTGAGGCTGCTGTCACTGAGCTCAATGAGGGATTCCTGGACCGGGGTCTGTAAGAGAAGGAAGCAGTGGTGTTACAGTGGGGGGTGGGATTCAAGATAGAAGAGGGCCACACCGTACCACTAGGCCCATGTCACAAAAGGGGAGCCAGGGCTGGCACTGGGGACAAATGCTGCTCCTCCGAGAAATCCGGGCTCCTCAGGGCAGGAGCTGGAGGGTTGCACTGAGGTCAGAGTTGTTTGTCCCGGGGTTGGGGAGGGCTGCATGAGTCACCACTTTACAGATGGAAGAACTGAGCCCTGGAGACCTTGGTGAAGTAAAGCATATCCTCGAAGGTTCTAGACTCTCGGCCCTCTTTGCACTTCGGCCTGAGGCCGTCCCTGCAACAGGAAGGGAGTGCTACTGACCAGTGTTGCTTTCCTGCCTGAGCAGTATCTTTTTTCAAGTACGAATGTCCTTGACTCACCTGTCAGGTCAGTCTACCTGGCAGGAAGGCACCCCAGAAGCTGAGGCTTCAGTCCCAGGTGCTCCCTCACCCACCCACCCCAGCTGCAGCTTGGACAGCCGAGGGACACCCAGAAGAGCCTTCCTTGGGGTGGGGAGGAGGGATGGGTTCACTACTCACTGGAGCCGCCTCTGAGGATCTCGGAAATACTTCTGGGCAAACTCAAGCATTGTGTATGGTGAAAATTCCAGGGCATCCTCTCCACGGTCAGCAGAACGGGCCCTGACTGGGGGACCCTGCATGAAAGGGGAGCTAGGAAGCCCTGCCCTGCCTTCCAGTCCAACACAACAGAAGGCAAGTCCTCACCGACTGAGCCCAGACTCTCTCTAGCTGCCCACTCATTCATCCATCTAGACCACTGAGATCCAGACACCAGTATCCTTAGGCTTGAAGCCTTAGGCCTTCAAGCCTGCCACACCCACCACATTCGGGGGTGGGGGCTGCCATGGGCCCCTCTAAGCCACACTTCCACAAGGCTGGCCCTGCCTGAGGGTGGCTGTTTTGTCAAGATTGACACCATCCCTTGCTCCAAAATTTGCCTGGATTCCACCTCTTGCTAGCTCCACTCCACAAGCCTACCGGGCCCCACTCACCTGGCCCAGCCCCATTCCAGGTGAACTTCACCCACTGACTGGGCCCAGGCTAACCCTGCTCCTTTGCTCCTTCCCCTACCTCATTTGGACACGCCTCCAGTCACCTCTGGTCATATCCCCTGGGTCACACATCTGGCTGGCCCTTTTCCAGGACTGGCCATGCTTTTGGCTGACCTGAGAGCTCCTACCACTGCATTCAGGCTGCCCCTCCTCACCCCCTGTGGCCTGGCCTTGCCACTGGTCTCACCTCTCTCCTGCGGCCCACCTCCTGTGCAGCAGCTGTAGAGGCCACAGCAGCAGCCACAGCAGCAGCTCGGCCCCGGCTTGGCTCAGCTGGCAACTGCAGGAAGTCAGGGGCAGCTGCAGGCTGCACTAGCTCGGAAGGAAAGCGGCCTACACGCCCATGGACAGTCCCGAATCGCCAGCCTAGCAGGCAGGAAAAGGGTAGAGCCTAAAGTACTGCAAGGACACTCAGGTACTGCCTTGAGGCCTCCCTTGAGCTCTGTAAAAGACATGCTGTCGGCCATGCCACATGAGCACTATACCACTAAGCTATAACTCCATCCTTTATCCAGCTACTTTCCAGATGAGGAAACAGACTGAGGTAAAGGAAAAGGTTGGGCCACAGAACCATCCTGGGAGTTGGAGCAAATGGGCAAAACAGCACTTGGGAACTCTCAGGGCATGCAGAGACACCAAAAGAGGGCCTAAGCCATAAACAGGAAAATGCTAAGGCCCACCAGAGACACCCTCAGCCACATGCACAGGGAAGAGGGTTGGGCTATATGGCTACCACCAGATGCTGCCATGGGGACCTTATACGACCCAGGCCAAGGGCACCAAGAGAACCTCTGCATGCCTCTGCAGTGTAAGTGCATGACACTAGGGTCAGCCCTATTTAGAGTTCAGAGGCCTCCCTGGATCACCCACCGAAGTCAGGCCCTCTGCGCTGAAGCTCCTCCAGGTAGACCACCTTCTTGCGCACCACACAGCCAGCACTGTATCCTGTGGGCCAGCTCATTCAGCGTCTGCCAGGGAGGCCCTGCCTGCCTCCTCCTACCACCCCACACACAGCTGCCCCACCCCATGGTGCTGACCCACTCGAGGTGGCTGCAGAGGCTGCAGGTGAATGATGTCACCCTTGTGGAAGGCCAGCAGTGCAGGGTCCTCAGGCAGGAAGTTCCTCACAGCGACCACATAGTCAGAGTCCTGGGTCAGCGAGGGGCAGACAGGGTAAGGTGATGTTGTCCCCTTACCCTCTTTTTTTTTTTTTGAGACAGGGTCTCGCTTGTAGTTCAGGCTGGCTCTGAGCTCACTATGTAACCCAGGCAAGCCTCGAACTCAGCAATCCTCCTGTCTCTGCCTCCCGAGTGCTGGGATTACAGGCGTGAGCCACCATGCCTGGTACAGTGGTATGTGGTATTGATTGCTGGTGGGCACGCCCAGCATTGTATGTGGTACCGGGACCAAACTCAGGACCTTGCGCTTGCGAGGCAGGTGCCAGAACCACTGAGCTAAATCTCCCACCCCGACCCTCACCCTCTTTTTGTAGGTTTAACTCTGCCCCCTGGCTTCTCCTACTCTACCCTGAAGAGCAGAGAGGGGAGCCCTCCCTGTGAAAAGCAGAAAGGCCATTCCAGAGGGAAAGCACAGCCTGTGCGAAGGCCTAAGGCACACAGAGGCCTGTGGACAGGCCCTGGTGCACACACAGGCAGTCTCACTTCTTAAATAGGTGTGGCTGGGATTGATCCAGGGCACAAGAGCCTTGCTGGGCCCCCCATGCTGGGCAGTGGGGAGCATCTGAGGGAGGACCCTGACCTTCTTCAGCTCCAGAATGAAGTTGTCCACCAGGGTCTTGACCTGGTGGGCTCGGGCTGAGAAGAGGATGACCTTCTCACTGGCCAGGTTGAACTCCAGCATGTTCTGTGAGGGCATAGTCACAAACAGGATGTCTGCAAAGCTGGAGGATGGGAAGATGGCATGAGGGGAGATCCTATGGCTAGAGGAAGGTTCTCACTGACCTCTCCTTTCATTCTGTTTCCTCCCTGTCCCGTCCCTGAAGCCCAGCCCACACTGGTTCCCAGGAGACCTCTTGCCTCCCTTCTATAACTCCCATCTACAGTTTCTGCTTACCTCCAGTCACCCTTTCAACTCCAGCCTCTGCCCATACAGATCTTTCTCTATCTTTCAAAGCGAGGAAGTTTTACCCAAACAGTTATCCCAGTTATCCAGGCTCTTTTGTTTTGGATAGGGTCTCACTTTGTAGTTCAGACTGGCTCTGAGCTCACTATGTAGCCCAGGCAAACCTCGAACTCAGCATTCCTCCTGCCTCTGCCTCCTGAGTGCTGGGATTACAGGCGTGACCCATCACACCTGGCACTGTGGTACGTGGTACTGATTGCTGGTGGGTGTGAGTCACCATGTCTGGTATTGAATGTGGTTATGGGGGATCAAACCAGGGATCTTGTGCTTGCCAGGGAAGTGCCAGAACCACTGAGCTAAATCTCCGGCCCATCCAGGCTCTTCTTGATCTCAGGGTCGAAAGGACAAAGGGACTTCTTCACAAGAAAGAGGGTCTGAGCACTCAGTAAGGTCTCAGCCAGGACGCTGCTTCCCTTCCCAGCTGCCTCAGGACTTGGTTGTTCACATCCTGCCCCACTACACAGTGAGCTCTGGAGCTCAGGCAGGCCTGCTGTGTGGTGCAAATAGCAGGGCAGAATAGTGGGCCCCTGGCTTGATCACTTCCTGTGCAACTTGAGACAAGCAACTTCTTTCTGAACCTCAGTTTTCCAAATTCTAAAATGGACACAGTGGAGCTTGGCACATCAGGAGCACATCAGCTCCAGATAGAATGAGGCCACGCTGATGCCAGTTTGTGCCCTGGTCTCTAGCCCTCACCTGTATGCACGCAGGACATGCAGCTGTCCGCTGGCCTCCCGGCTGCCCTTGACCATCCGCAGGAGTTTGATGCCCGTGTGGGACACAGCTAGGATTTGCACACCAGTCCCCACACTGCCCTGAGGAGAACGTGAGGGGCGCATGAAGGTCTTCTAGCCTTGGCCCTGAATGCCCTGGGTGGCCGGCTGGAAGGGGGCAGGCAGGGTTTCGCACCGTGGCAGGGAAGAGGCGAGAGAAGTAGACCTCCCAGCTGTCTCGGGCAGTGTCGACCACAGCCCGCTTCACACTCTCGGTTACCAGAGGCTGCTGTGTATCCAGCTGGTTCTGGGCTAAAAGAGGGCCTCGTCTGGTCAGGACCCTCTCTCCCTCCCCTGCCAGCCCGAATCTCAGAGAGCTCAGGGAGAGAGGCTGATGCTGGGTAGGAAAGTGTCTGACTGATATCCATACTGGGAAACAGAACACCAGAATTGAACAACATGCTGTATGTCAGGAACTACTGACTTCAACCATGCAGCCTGGCCACGTAGGGGCCAGAGCCAAGCAAGGAGGGGCACAACTGGGAGGTGGGCGGCTGGGCTTGTCTGCACAAACATCTCTCTGGCAAAGGGCTGGCCGTGGCTCTGGGTCGCTACCCCAACACCCCTACTCAACCTCACCATACCAAAGAGGGCCTTCATCCTGAGCCTCTCATCCTGGGAGATGCGCAGGCAGGCCTCCGAGAGTGTGTCATGTAGGATCTACAGAAACGGGCCGTCATGTGGGACTCTCCCAGCCGGGAGCAGGCTGGACTGTTTTGGAGTGCATGGGAATGGTGCATCCCATTTTGTAGCAGTGGCATCGCATGTAAACTGGATCTTCATCAGAAATCAGATTCCACGTCCTCTCTCTTCTCACCTTTGCAATTCTTTCCACCTTTGCGAGGCCTCAGTTGCCTTATCTGTCCAGTGGGACTTGGGTTTAACCACTGGGCCCCACCTAGTTCAAACAGACTGTGACTCTGGTTAGACTGAATTTGGGCTCACTGACCTTGACAACGGAAATGGGGATTCTGGAGATCTTCCCAACCTCAAAGACCCTATGTGCCCCGTGTGAAGCTGAATTTGCAGTCTATGGTCCCATTGCCCTATGGGTACAGTGAAGCAGAAAGGGAAGAGAAGTCTCACCTGCCGGAACAGGAGGTCTAGCTGCACAGGGTGACTGTAGTTGTCCTTGGGGTAAAACACCTGCAGGACAGGGCTTCAGTGGGTACCTGTGAACTGCCCCTTACCTTCCTTTGCACCACCCCGCTCCTCAGAAGTCCAGCTTTCACCACCTCCTCCCAGCCTCTGGCTCCGCCCCTAGCTCTAGCCTCATCCCCACTTCTGGTCCAGCCTCCAACTCTCCCACTTCTTCTCAATGCAGACTTTTCTCTGGCTCTGGCCTGGGCTTGCCAGGCACCTCTTTGCGCAGGAAGATCCGCCAGGGGGGATTCTGGTAGCCATAGAAGTTGGGGTTGATGAGGCGATGCAGCCGGGTCTGCACAGGGTCCTCAGGCGGCTCCAGTGATCTAGAAGGCAGCTCTGGAGCGAGCAGAGGGGAGCGAGGCATAAGAAAGCACCTCTCAGGATCAAGTGGGAGGGACAGGGTGGGAGACCTTCTGAGACCACAGAGAAGAATTTGGAGCTCATCACAGGAGCCACTGGAGGATTTCCTGCCAGGGACATGTGAAGTGACTTTTATATTTAGGATCACTGTGGCTGCCATGGGATAGTCTATAGAGGTTTAGATTCCAGTTGGTGAGCTAGATTGCCTGGGTTTAAGTTCTTGGTCTGATACTTTTGAGCTCTACGACCATGGGAAAAGCCCATAACCTCTCTGTGCCCCCATTATGTAACACATAGGAACAATCGGTACTGCCTTAATGGGTCTTAGTACGATTAAGGGAGGCCAGGGTGAGCCTGGCCTGAAACCAGTGCCATCTCTCTGTGGATGTAATGACAACAGCATCCACACGCTATGTACACAAGGGCTGAGGAACACAGGCACACACACCCCTGAGACACACAGATTCCTGCACTCACAGACTTACTGCTACACCACAACGCCTGCCTGCTCACCCCTCCCCCTCCCCTCCCTCTCACCTGGAGCGGGCCCCACAGATGTCTTCGTTGAGCTGGTCACTGGCTTCACCAGGGCTATGGCCTCTCTGGACACCTGTCCCACCCCAAAGACAGTGCTCAGGGGGCACAGGTGGGCCCGTGAGGGCAGTGCAGGCCGCGGCTGGCAGACGTAACTGGTTTCTGAGGCTCTCCCAGAAGCCTCTCTCTGTGGCACTTGGGCCCAACCCACCCGCCCCTCACCTGAGTGCCAGGCACTACTGGTACGTGAGCCATCTGCCCCTTCAGGAGCATCAAGGCTTCCTCATGAGGGTCAGGTCGCTTCATGAACATTTTCCCTCCATCTTTCCTAGTAAAGGGACAATGATGGGTTGGACAGAATCCTCCCCCAACCCGCACTTCCTACAATAAGGAATGCTGTCCCCATCACCCCCATCATTATAAATGAGAACCCAGAATGGAGCGAAAGCTGGTCTGATGTCTTACTGCACAAGGTAGACAATAGCAGTCTGGGCTTCCCTTTGCCCAGGGCTCATCTGGGGCCGCTGGCATAAATCCCTCGAGGGGCCCTCAGGTGCAGTGAGAGACCATAGGAGGCGGTCATTGCTGACCTAAGGGCTTCAGGGTGGCTGCCCCGGACTGGCTGCTGGTACTGTCTGATGATCTCCCTGATCTGCTGTGTGGGCTGTGGAAAGTGTTCCGAGTTGAGCGTGGAGTATCGGACCAGTTCTGGGGAGGACGATGCTGCAGGCGAGAGGTGGGGGAGAGAGTGAGACCACCGGGCCGCAGCCGCAGCCATCCGTCCTGGAAAGCCAGGCTGGGGTGGACACTCACTGCTTTCCGGTGTAGCCCGGTCCTGAGCTAGAATGGGGGCAGCCACAGGCTTGGTGGGGACCCTTGGGGCCTTGGCCAGAAAGGCTGGAGCCACAGGCATTGGAGAGGAGTGCAGGAGCACAGGTTTGGCAGGGAGACCGGCACCCACACACTTCGGCCATGCCTCCGGTGCAGTGGGTTTCTGCAGAGAGCAGGGTGTGAAGTGGACTGCTGGTCTCAGGGACCGACCCGCCCAAGATGGGCTGTGGGCACCAAGGCTCAGAGAGGTACCATGATTAGGAGCAGCACAGCGCTCCTGTTCACAGCTGATGTCTCTGAGGACCCCCTCGCCCTTGGCAGACCGGGCTCACCTCTGGGGGCAAAGGTCTCAGGGAAGGACTCAGGGGCGGCTGCTGGAGCGCCATGGCCTGCAGCGTCATCTCCCGGGCCTGGGGGAGGGGCTGTGTCGACCAGGCATTCTTCCATCCGCACCCACCCCCATCCCTGCCTCACTCACCAGGAGCACAGCCTGTTTGTGGATGAAGGCTTGCTGCAGAGCCAGCGTGGAGGGGTCCAGGCCAGGGACTGGGCAGCCGGGTGGAGGGCACAGTGAGCCAGGGGATACAGGGAAGTGGGAACCCCTGTCCCTCAGCCACCACTATGCCTGTGGCTACCTCTGTTCCAGCCCTTGTGGGTACCTGAGGGTCAGGGATGCCCCCACCCTTCCTGGAGCCACCCCGGGGAGGCACTGACTTGGCTTTGGTTCTGGGCCTTTCTTGAGGGGGTCTTCAGTGCTGCTACTGCCACCTTCGCCAGGCTGGCCACCCCCTTTCATACGGTAGGCAATGGCTGTGGGCTTCTCCAGGTCCTGAGGGCAGCAGGTGGCTCGAGTGACCGCCTCAGCTTGCACTCCCAAGGCTCCATAGCAACAGGCACCTGACACCGGGCCATTTCCTCCCCCTGGCTAGATGTCTGCTTTCTGCAACTTTCACCCACAAGGCATCCCACTTAGTCCTCCCCACAACTCAGCACACCACCCCTTCACAGAGGAGTAAACTGAGGCTCACGGAGCAGTTGTGCCCTGCTTAAGGCCGTGTGTCATACCAAGGACCACGAAGGAGCTCTGAGAGATCCCAGAGTGAGGGCCAAGGGACCCAGGGAGCAAGGCCACTCACTCCCACGGAGACTTGGATGCCACCAGAGGTGGGGAAGGTGCCTGCGCTCCTTGCTGGAATCCTCTGGGGGTCAGCTAGGAGCATCCCTAGCTGCAAGGAGACCCTCATCCTTCTCCCTGTCCCCAGCAGAGACGCAGGGAGGACACAACACCTCATGGGCCTGGTTGTCACCCTGGGTATGTGTGACACAAGTGTATGCCGAGCTGCTGTCAGTTGGTGCCCCACCCCGTTCCTACCGCATCCCCGTAGGATAACACAGGATTGAAGAGGCTGTCCAGGTAGCAGTCCAACCCCTTGGGGGGCACAGTGGATTCTCCATGGCCATTCGAATCTGGTTGCAGGAGGCATAAAAAACACCAGGTTCATTTTTCCTGCTGGTCTCTACTTCCTGCAGTCTCCTCTGGGCTCCCTTCCCATCAGAGAGTGGCCATCGGCGTCTGACCTTGCTGGGTTGCTGTCCCTCTCTGGGCTTCAGGCTCCCCACTTGTGCTGTCCTCATTGTGGCTGCAGTACCCCTCAGACTCAGGCACTTTGGGCCTAATGGGTATGTCCTCATCTGAGTCCCAGCTGTTCCCAAACAGCCTGTGGGGAAGGGAAACACAGAACAGCTGTCCAACAGAGACCCACAGTCCTCAGAACCCCCAAATCTCCTCTCTGCTCAGAACTAGGTGACCCTTCATTTCAAAGCCAGGACTGCTGGGTGCCGGGTACTCAGGAGGCAGAGGCAGGAAGACTGCGTGAGTCCAGAAGTTCCAGGCCAGCCTGTGCAACATAGTAAGACTGGCAAAAACAAAAACAAAACAAAACAAAACAAAAACCTACCACCACCACAACAAAGAAACAAATCATCACCAAATTATAACAACAACAACAACAAATCCTCAGAACTCAGCCTCTCCAGCAGCTAGACAGGTGGAGCCTTCTGCCTGGGAAAGGCTGTAGCTGTGAGGATGCCCCCTTGGCTACCTACACTCTGGGGCCTCCCCTGCTGGCCACAGGCCCTTCTGCACCCACAATGAAGTAGGACTTCTGTCGTGGGAAGTCCCTGGGGAGCTCCAGGTCGGACACCAGATCCAGCACGTAGTCGTGGCCAGCCAGCTCTGCCCACTGGATGCCATTCTTCATGGCCACCGTCCAGCCTCGCCAGCTATCAGTCAGCCCCCTGGTGACAAAGTGTGGAGTGATGGAAACGGGGGGTGAAACCAGTTTGGTGGGAGACCTTGGGGAATGAGCCAGACCCCGGGCATGACAGAGTGGCCCTGGAACCCCAGAGAATTCCAGCTTCCTACCCTTCCCTCCCTGCTTCCCAGAGGGCTAAGGGTGAGCTGGTTAGGGCATTCTAGGAGCCAACCTGTGCCTCAGAATGTCTCCAGCCATCTCTTCCCCTGTGCTCCAGGAGTGCACTGGGCAGGAGAACTGGTCACCTGGGGTGGCACAGGGGCAGGGCTCAGTCTAGGTACCTAGAGTCCACCCCCGCTCACTGCTTCCAGGCTTCCGGACTCTATCTTGGAACCTGTGTTTGCATCCTCACTGCCAGAGTCCCCTGTCCCCAATTTAGCTCCAGCTCCAAAACCTGTAGGCCCTTTCCAGCCCCTCCCCAGCTCCAGAACCTCATTGGCTACTGATGGACCCTGAGGCATCCAGGGCTGCTGCCTCTAGTCCATGAGGCCAAAACAGGGCAACTCACCATTGAAGCAGCTCACATCCAGTGCCATGCTGGCCTTTTCGTGGATAGTGATCCACTCAAGCTGGGTCGGGGGGAAGGTGCGGGCTGCCCCTGAGCCTTGCTGCTGGGCCCGGCCCATGGCCTGCATGAGCTGGTGCTGACACACTGCCTGGAAGCCACTCCGCCCATTATCAGACACAAACCTGATGGGTAGGAGTAGGAGCCTAAGAAGGGCTGGGCTCGCCCAGAACTCTGAGGTGAGGCTAAAACACTAGTTTGGAAGAGTCCTGGGTTATAGCCTAGCACTCTAGTTGAGGTGAAGGGATAATGATCTCAGAGTATCCCAGAATTCATAGCTAACCCAGAAGAGTCAGTCTAGCCCAGAAGTACATCTCAGGGCAGCACAGGGATCCAGGGATAGGCCAAAGGGGTTCCAGCTTGTTGGAACAAAATGCCATTGTCAGAATAGGGGTCTCCAGCTGGATGTAAGCAAAATTGGACTCTAGAGGACTATCCCCTTGTCCAGGTGGCACATGGTGGTCATATGGGCCCCTCTGGCTCTAACTGTCATGCACTCCTTTATCTGAGAGATGGCCCTGATGGTTCAACTTGGCCTGGGACCCATGTACCCACTTCCAACCAGACTGTGCACGGCCTTCCTTCTCCTGCCCTGCCGGGAGCAGTGGTGCCACGCCCATGAGAAAGTAGGCAGAGGGCCTGTCCTGGCGCCTCAGCTGCCACAGCCACAGGGTGGCAAGCAGTGACCACCTACTGTGCACTGCTCTGTGTCAGCCTTGGACAGAGCTACCCTGCTAGGCAGATCCTGTTATCAACCCCAGATCATGGGAGAAACAGGCTCAGAGAAGGGCAGTGACTGGCTTGAGGCACACAGCAGGGAAGTTTCAGAGCTGGGATCCTCACCTAGCACCTGCCTGCGCTCCTTCCCTTGCAGTCACACTTCTTACCCAGCAGCAGGGTGACAGCATCACAACACCCTCAGCACGGCTATGCCTGCATGACACATCTGCATGCCTTGTCTTTGCTTTGTGAACAGCACGAATGTTACACATTTCATCCTCACAACAGCATATAAAGCAGATGCTATCATTATTTCCATTTTACAGGGAAGAAAGTGAGACCCAGAAAGATTAGGTTACTTGCCCAAGATCACACAGCCCCTCCATGGGTGAGCAGGGATTTGAACCCAGACTGTCAAAGCCCAGGAAGACCCCTTTGTCGTACACCATGACCCAAGAACCCACTGCTCCTTTCCCAGTGCTTCACAAGCTGACCTTGTCTGCCCTAGATTCCAGAAGTCCTTCATCCCATCTGCCCTGACTCCGTCCTCTACAGTGAAGCCTGCCCCTGTTCATCTGGGCCCAGCGGACACTGAAAGCCAACCCTGGCTCCTGTCTGGCCTATACCTCTCAGCAGAGGCTTCACCCCTCACCCCCAAACCACTGCCCCCACCCCGGCCCCACTCACTTGAGGAGGAACTTGTCGAGGCGTGAAGATGGCGCGAAGCTGCCAAGGCAGGCACCCAGTAGCAGCCAGCCGCGGGTGGCATTGTGAGCGTTGTGATTGCGCCACACCTGGTTGGCCAGCTGGGCAAGGATCTCGTCCCGCAGCTCAGGTGCCACCAGCCCCTTCTGCACGATGTAGTTTCCAAAAATGTTCTCCTGGGCCCCGTGCAGGTGGGGGTCACCCATGAAACGCAGGATCTGGGCCACAAACAAGACTCTCATAGGCCTCTGAGAGCTGTTCCTGCCTCTCCCACGGGCCCCCCACCCATGTAGAAGTCTCTCATAAAACAGCTGCCTTTTTTTTTTTTTTTTTTTTGAGACAGGATCTCACTTTGTAGTTCAGGCTGGCCCTGAGCTCACTATGGTGCCCAGGCAAGCCGCTGCGAACTCAGCAATCCTCCTGTCTCTGCCTCCCGAGTGCTGGGATTACAGGCGTGACCACCACATCCGGCACTGTGGTACGTGGTATTGATTGCTGGTGGGCGTGTCTCCATGCCCAGCATTATATGTGGTTACCAGAGATCGAACTCAGGACCTTGCGCTTGCGAGGCAGACGCTGGAACCACTGAGCTAACCCTCCGGGCCAACAGCTGCCATTTTTATGTCAGATGACTAGGCGGTTCAGCCCAACAATGGGAAAATTTAAGACCCAAAGTACATGTTGACTTCCTCTCCACTCCTGTACTCTCTATGGCTTCCCATACGGTCCGGCCCTTCCTTTCACTCCTGGCCTCCACCTGTCCCCTGCTCCATCTGGGCCCTGAAGGTTTTTCCTGACTTTTAGTTCGGTTCGCTTTCCTCCTGTGGAAGCAGGAGTGCTCTCCTGGGCTCCCTACACTCTGGGGATGAAATGTGAATTCAGGATCTGCCACTGAGGCCTTGCTCACCAGTCCCCCACAGCCCTCCTGTATCTTCTGACCACACCAATTTCCTCCTCTCTCTGTGCCTCAGTCTCCCTGCAGGCAAGTTCTCCTCTCTCTCCAGTCTCCACCCCAACCACTGTCCAGGGCTGAGTTCGTTCCCCATCTGGATTTCCTTCCTCTGTGCTTCCTTTGCACTGGTTAGTGCAGGGAGTGCCTCCTCTGACTGGAATGTCCTTGAGGCACGCCTGTCCCCAGACTGGAGTGTGACCCTGGAAGGCTCCAGAGGGATTCCAAGGCACTCATTTTGCTAGGAAGATGACCTGGAGAAGAAAGGCCACTAGAAGTGAAGGCAAATCACTCCACAGACACAAATGCCTCTTTTCTAAGACAGAGACGTGGAGATCATAAGCTGGGCTTTGGAAGGACCAGGAGGATGGCATGGGGGTCTCATGGCCAGGGGCCATACCAGCTTGAAGACGCTCATAGCTTCTGCGTGGTGCTCAGCAGGCAGCCGTGTGAGGGGCATCCTCAGGGGGTCTGTCAGCATCCCAAAGGCAGGCTCCTGGGGGTACAGGGTGGGACACAAGGGAACAGTGCTGGGACTGATGGCTACTGCTTGGGTCCCTGCCCTGTGCCAGGTAGGGATGTATAGGCCCGGAGATGGGCTCCTGTCCACTGTGTATGAATGGGGACACAGGGTGGCCAAGGGGAGGCAGCGGCCTCAGTAAGTTGTGGTAGAGGCAGGAGGATCTGTTGCCTGGGCCCTTGGGGCAGAGGGAGGAAATGAGAGCAGGACAGGGCCTCTCTGAGTGCTCCCATTTCTGCAGTAAGTCCAGCCTGCAGGGTAAGCTGCTGCCTGAACTTGAGGCCTGCCTGCACTCGGGCCTGGAACCCCACATATCCATGATCCACCACTGAAGGCTCACCCTGGTACATAGGAGCATGTCCCCAGGGGAGGTCAATGTCCCTTCTTTTTTTCTTCTTTTTGCAACGCTGGGCATGAAACCCAAGGACTCTGTCCCTGAGTCATATCCCCAGGCCAGGGACAATGTCACTTCTGATAGTGGTCTGTGTCAATCACTGCCAAGCTTGGCTGACACCAGCCCTTACCTTGAAGTGGCACCGGACAAACTTGGCCATGGGGTAATTGTTGATATCTAGGGGCAGTGTGACTCGGGGTTCAGTCTGAAGCCGCGGTGTCCGCACAGGGGCCACTTGAGGAACCCTGGGCAGCCTGAGGCCTGTAGAGAGTGGGGCACAAGGTAGTCGCCCTCATCCCCATGCCCATCCCCACTGTCCAGTGTTAACACACCTGTCACTTCTTGCAAGAGGCCAGCCAGCTCAGCTGGCACCTCCAGGTGTCCCACAGCCACCACTTCCCGCTTGCTCAGCTCCTGGGGGGACAGTAGATGGTGAAGGAAGAGCCCGCCACACTCCCTCCTGCCAGTCTCCCTCCCTGTCCCCTCTGCTACCCACACCGCACCCACCTCCTGCTCCCGCAGCCGCGCCTCCTCCACCCGGCGCCTGCGTTCTGCCCTCAGCTGCAGGAGAGCAGATGGTCAGGGCAGGATGGCGGGCAGACCAGGTTCACAGAGTGGCTGGCACAAGGAGGGGCAGCTTCATGCTGCCTGGAAGCTACTGCTCCCTTCAGAGAGGAGCAGAGGTGGCCAAAGTGGCCAGAGAAGAAGGGAGGGAAAAGGAGAAAGCAAGAAAAAGAGTGGAAGATAGCAAGGAAGAAAGACTTGGGGAAAGACACATGGGCGGACTCTGGAAACCTCTAAGCAGCGAGTGTCGTGCAAATGATGTCCTCCGCCACTGTGCCACAAGACCTTCACAAAAGCTACATAGTCCCTCTGTGCCTTGAGTGGCATCTGTCTTCCTGGCAGTGACCCGGGTCTAGCCCAAGGTCAGAACTAGTCCGCAGCTAGGGATGCCAGGTGACCAAGCTATGACCAAACCCAATTCCCAAAGACTTCTGACCCAGGGCTGAGTCAGTCCTTCCCGTCTGACCCTCTGCACCCACCCCAAGGGGAAGATGAGAAATTGAGGCCACAGAGGGGCCAAGGCTTGTACAAGGCTTGTACTTGGCAGACTGGGGACTGGAGCCAAAGACTGAAGCCAACAGTCTTTTCCATTGGGCGCTAAGTGCCTCCCTTTCCTGCGAACCTGTCCACCTAGAGGAGGCCGGGCCTGTACCTTAAAGTAGCGCCGACGGTCGACATATGTGTGCACTAGGGCTCGAAACTTCACCAGGTTCCTTCGCATCTGCTGGTAGCGTTGCCTGGGGGTCAGGGAATAGAACCAAGGGTAACAGGGGCAGAGGTGTCTCTGCCGGGGGGGGGGGAGTCAGCGTCCACCTTCACCCTGGGACCCATTGCCAGAAGGGAAACTGGAGCTCAGAGAGTGGTAGTGACTTGGTAGAGGTCACAGAGCAAATTCAGTGGGAGAGTGTGGATGAACCATGCAAAGATCACGTTACTTCCTGTCAGGTTATGGTCTCATGTCCCTGAGAGGTAGGACTGGACCCTCTAGACTGAATGGATTCCCACCAAGTTAAGAGGACTTACGGATGGGCAGAAAGGACATCCAAAAGCAAAACACTGGGAACTGGACCATTCTTCCTACAGAAGTCCCCTTTCAGCTTGCATGTCTCCAGAGACAGGGAGCTCACTATATGAGTTCTGTCACAGCCTGTCCCATGCTCAAGCCTCAAGCACAGGATCCCAGGGAGTCTGGCCTTCTCTGAGCCCCACCTGGCAAGATAGCCGCGGGCCCGGCTCTGTAGTAGGATGATCTTCCGGCGCAGAGAACGGAAGCGCCGCTGGATGAAGAAGCCACGGACGCAGCGCTGCAAGGTGAGAGCTGCCAGGTTCAGGACATGCTCCCGCATGCTTTCCAGCAGCTGGTGCAGATGTTCCTTAAGGAACAGCTGGGGACAGAAAGCAGGCACAGGGCAGGTGAGAAGCAGGAGGTCCCTGGAGACAAGACAGAGTAGCCACCTGGAGCTGGGCTTCAATTTGTTACCATCCTGGGTTAGCCTCCTGAGTAGCTGGGATGACAGGGGTGTCACCGCTCCTGGCCCGGCCAGGAATCCTTAGCTTAAACATTTTTTACTCCTTCCCTATGGTTCAGGGTCTGTGTGCTTGTGGTCTTTAAGGGCTGAGCATGGGACGGGACTCACCTTGCTGACCCCAACGCGGTACATGTTTGGCATGACTGTGCACAGGCGGCTCAGCACTGACACACACATGTCCCCATTAGCTGGCAGGTTGTGCTTGAGGGCCACCAAGCAGCGGTATCTGTGGGGGTCCAAACTCAGACCAAGGTTATAATATCTACCCCAGGATAGACCACAGGGTTGCCACCCCAGTCCTTTGCTCCAGTGGAGGCCCTACTAGTAGTGCATCCAATCAGAGAATGTCACTCTGCCCTGGAGACTACTGAAGGTCAGATAATTTGAATAGGCCATTTCAGGAGAACAAGACATTTTGCTGCCATCTGCTGGAAGGTTGTGATAAGAAAATTAAAATCTCCCCCCTATGGAGTCAACAAAGAGATACTAAAAGTGAAAAAAGGTAAAATAATAAATATATTTATCATTGTAAGAGCTAACACAGGTCACACAGAGTGCACAACCTATACAACTGTGCATGGTAAGTCCTATGCTGCCTGGGTGTGTATCCCTAGGGCCGTGGACGCGTGGGTAGGTGTCTGGAACTCAGGAACTACCCTGATGGAGATACCTGTCAATGAATATCTGGAAGGGAAGCCGCACTGGGAAGCCCTCCTTGCGGATCCGCACAGTCTCCAGAACCCCCGAATAGCGCAATTGGGCCATCACCACGTCTTGCTCAAAGAGACCCGGCTCCTAGAGGAATGCCCACAGAGAGAGTCTGCCCTGTGGCCCACCCACGTGCAAAGACACTGTCACTGGTAAAATCTCTACAGGAACCAGGCAAGTGGAAGAGTTCTAACCAGGACAACCCTCTTGCCCAAGGCCACACAGTGCAGGGAAAAATCTGCTCTCCCAGAGGCCTCAGCTCTCACTTACCTTCTTGTGGTTGGGCTTCAGGCAACGCACGAACAAGGGGTTACACCTGGCAGGGCAGTAGGAGGGTAGTGTGAGACCTCAGAGAAGGAGGGCACCACCTCCTGAGGGTCATGGGAGAGCTAAAGGCTGGTGCTCTGCCTCCCCCACCTCTCCATCTTTTCCACCAGATCCAAAAGTGACTGCTGGAACTTGGCAGCCACTGTGTGCGCCTTGTAGAGTCGGGTCACGGAGCTGCTCTTGCCCAGGCGCTGAGGGGTAGCCTGTGGGGCGTGGCTGGAGAAGAGGTGTGCCACCACCTGGGCAGGTAGGCCATGTGTGGGGAAGACAAGGTGACAGGCAGGGGAAACAGAGAAGTAAGGGTCAGGAAAAAGATGAAAGAGAACAGAGGATTCAAAGGCCTGGACTAAAGTATGAGAAACAATTAGGTAAACCTCTCCTCCATTCCAGCTTACTTCTCAGAAAAGGGGGCTTACCAGCTTCCATCACATAACAAGCCTCGCCTTGTCTCTGACTGACTGTGCCTGGCCCTGGGGGCGGGGCTGCCATATACAGGGCTGTGAACTCGTGGGTGACCTCAGGAGGAGGTTGTCCATTTGACAGAAGAGGAAGGAGAGGCCCGAAGGGAAGTGATGGAATCAGGCCTGTGCTCTTAGCCAGGGCCATCTGCAGGTCAGTAGGGGCTAGAGTGGGGGAGCCTCCCCATGCCTTCAACGAACACAAATCAGGCCCCCAAGATCTCTCTGGGCCTCACAGCAGTGCTGGGAAAAGTTTCTGAGAAACAGCATAAAACTTAGTGGGCAAGGTAGGGTGAGGTGGAAGCAGAGAGGCTGGCCTGGTGAAACGGCTTAGCCTGGTGCAAAGCCAGACACATGGGCTGCAGAGGGAAGGGCTGGGGCTGGGGCTGAGGCTTGGTGGGTATAGAGTGAGGTTAGAAGCACAGTCTCACTCACCCTCGTCCGACTCCGCACAAACAGGTCCAGCACATCCTGGCGCACCTGGTCATGGTTCTTGTCTAAGAACTTGTGCACCTGGGAAAGGGGACCAGCAGGTCAGGAGAGGGTGGCTGTGCTTGTCTTGACACTGCCCTGTACAACTGGAGGCAGGGCAGAGAGTAGCCCACCCCAGGATGTGTCAAGAGTCTCTGTCCGATTCTTCTAGCTCCCTCCCTCTAGGTCAGAGGTTCCCCAGTTGGTCCTGGTCCTGCCCCTACCAGGGCTCCGTCTCTGTGTCTCTATCTATCCCAGGGCTGGACCAGTCTGCTGCTGTGGTCTCCCTGTCCAGCCCAACCACCCTCTTCATTCCTGGGGAAGGGGCAGCAGCTTTGGCTCCAGCCCCAGTTGCCAGACCTCCAGGGGTGGAATGCACCAGATTTTTTTTCTGAGACAAGGTCATGCTTTGTAGTTCAGGCTGGCCCTGAGTTCGCTATGTAGCCCAGGCAAGCCTGGAACTCAGCAATCCTCCTGCCTCTGCCTCCTGAGTGCTGGGATTACAGGCGTGAGCTACCACGCCCATTTTTGTTTGTTTGTTTGTTTGTTTTTTAGTTTTTGAGACAGGGTCTTGATTTGTAGTTTAGTCTGACCCTGAATTCACTATGTAGCCTAGGCAAGCCTCAAACTCACAGCAATCCTCCTGCCTCTGCCTCCCAAGTACTGGGATTACAGGCATGAGCAACCATGCCTGGCATTATGGTATATGGTACTGGGGATCAAACTCAGGACTTTGCCCTTGCCAGGCACATGATGGAACCACTGAGCTAAATCCCTGGCCCTGGAATGTATCAGATTGTTGGGAGCAATCCTATTTGGGAAAATTAACTGGACAATTGGGACTATGAGTGGACTGAACTTTCCTGCTTGAAGACTGGCTATGACATATGGAGACCTCAGAACTTAACTCTTTTTTTTTTTTTTTTTTGCTTTTTGAGACAGGGTCTCGCTTTGTAGTTCAGGCTGGCCCTGAGCTCACTATGGTGCCCAGGCAAGCCGCCGCAAACTCAGCAATCCTCCTGTCTCTGCCTCCCGAGTGCTGGGATGACAGGCATGAGCCACCACGTCCGGCTTTGTGGTATGCGGCGTTGATTGTTGGTGGGCGTGTCTCCATGCCCAGCATTATATGTGGTTACCGGGGATCGAACTCAGGACCTTGCGCTTGCGAGGCAGGCACCGGAACCACTGAGCTAACCCTTCGGCCCAGGACTTGACTCTTTATCCTCACCTCTGGGAACAACAAAGACCCCAAGAGTCCCAGATGCTGTGATGCTCCAGGGCAGAACTACACTGGGACCTTCCTCTATGTAATTCCCTATTGTTCTGATGTACCAAACACATTACCCTCTGAGTGACCCGTTATATTTGTTAGTCCTGAGATACCAGTCCTCTGAGCGACATGTCACATTTGTTTCTCTGATGTATCTAGACTACTGCCCTGAGTGACCTGTAACATTGCTGGCTAAGGAGGTACTGAATAAAAGGTGTGGCAAGCTCAGCTCTTTGTTGCCCAGAGTAGCACAGATCAGGCCCATGCTCAGCTTCTCTGTCTCATTTCTGCTTGTTTATTAACTATTTTTCTGTGTGCTGTTGGACTTCCAGGAGAGTAGAACTTGACCGAAAAAGTTCTAGTTATGTTCCTTATACCAGATAATAGTGACATCACTACCAAAAGTAGCTCCTTTTTACCAGATTTACCCCAGGCTTCTCATATGTACATTATTACTCTCATTTTCTAGAAGATGCAAATTGCAGCCCAGAACAATCAGGAGCTGCACAACTAGAGTTAAAACTAGGTGTGTGCAGGGCCGAGGGTTAGCTCAGTGGTTCTGGCACCTGCCTCGCAAGCGCAAGGTCCTGAGTTTGATCCCCAGTAACCACATAGAATGCTGGGCGTGGAGACATGCCCACCAACAATCAACACCGCATACCACAATGCCAGACATGGTGGCTCACGCCTGTAATCCCAGCACTCAGGAGGCAGAGGCAGGAGGATTGCTGAGTTCGCGGCAGCTTGCCTGGGCACCATAGTGAGCTCAGGGCCAGCCTGAACTACAAAGCGAGACCCTGTCTCAAAAGCAAAAAAAAAACTAGGTGTGTGCAGCACCCACAGTGTGCTTTCCATTTCCAGCCTACAGGGGAAACGCAGCCCCTGCTCCGCACCAGCCTTCTTGGGCCTCACCTGGTAGGTGACCTTGCCTGCGTAGTGCTTGATGGTGAACTCAGGTAGCGGCATCTTGGGCTTTGAGTACAGTGGGTTGGCGCCATGGTGGTAGTGGCACTTCTGCAGGAATGTATGGTCTGTGGCCTGGGGGTAGGTGGGAGTTGGTGGGTAGGCACCTTGTTCCTAATCTAGTGGCACATACTCTGGCCCTGACTGCTCCCCTGAGGGCCATGAGAGGAACAACCCACACAGCTTCCCATGGCTCCCCATGGCCCTGGGTGGAGAAGCAAGGGTCTTAGCCAGGCGCTGCGGACCTAAGTGGACCGCTGCAGACAAGATCGGCTGAACCAGCTCCCAGCAGCATGTGCAGTCCTGCTGTCACCTCACCCTTGGGCTTCACGGTCAGGATCTGAAGCCTAAAGCCAAGGTCACCTCCTCCAGGCAGACCCCCTGGGCTTCCCCGGCTGGTGCAGCCCCACCTCTGGATATTCACAGACGCCCCCAAGTCCAGACTCAGTCATCCCAGGTTGTGAATGGTTGGGTGGGGTCCCAATGCCCCACTTCTCTCTCAGGGAGTGAGTCAAGGTAGGATGGGGCCCTGGATTCTCAGGGACCACAAGGACCAAGCAGGCTCCCAAGTGGTGCACCCCACCTGGGGAAAGCAGCACTGGTCATCGAGGATACGCAGGATGCCGTAGGGCTTCAGCGAGATGAGGTTGATGCAGGGCTGATTGTCCGCAAAGGTTATCTCCCGCCAGTCAATCTGCTCACGGATATACTCCTCCTGCAGACAGCAAGCATCAGACCTCCGCCTCATGGGCCTGCTCAGGGCCCAGCCAACTCACCTCCTGGTCTGGGCAGAGCATCTCCACTTGCATACTTCCTTGAACAGGGAACTCACCCCAAACAGAGCAGCATGAGTTGTGCCTCTTGAAAATGTGAAAAGGACCCGCCCCCCTCCAGAGGACCTCTCCTGGCTCAGCACCTCAGACAGTTACCTCCAGAATACAAGGCTCCACATGGACTAATCCTCACCCAGAATGCCTTTCCCTGCACTTGACTCCCTTGGAATTGCCTTTGGAGACGAATATGTTCTTAGCTGTCTCCAAGGAGGCCTGGTGGCCAAGGAACGATGGAAACAGGCTATTCACAGGCTGCACACCTGCTCCTCCTGGAAGATGATCTTGTTGAATAGGTACTGGAGATTCTCGTTGGCATAGTTAATACACAGCTGCTCAAAGCTGTTGAAGCTCAGGTCCTGCCAGGGGAGGGGAGGAGCTGGTCTGGCAACTCTTGACGAACAGTCCGTCCGTCCCACCCCGGACCCTGCCCAGCTACCCACCCAGGCTTCCTTGCCTTCACGGAGCTGAAGCCCGAGGACAGGACCTGCTTGGACCCTCTGTAGCCCCACCGCTCCTAGGACAGTGTCTGGCAGTTCAGGTCCTGACAGCACAGGTAGAAGCTAAAGCCCAGGCCATGGACAGTCTTCTGCTTTGAATCCTGCCCCTGCCACTTTCTAGCTGTGTGACTTTGGATAATCACCCTTGCCTCAGTCTACTCACTTGTAAAATGGGGATACCAACAGTTCCAGCTTTATAGGACTGTTCTGATGGTGAAGTGAATTAACCATAGCACTTGGCATGTAACAATTGCTGTGTGTGTTGTTACAGCTTCTGTTGTGATCTTCCCTGTCTCCTGGTGTCTCCACTTTGCGCACAACACCAAAGCACTGATGTCAGTCAGTCTGCCTGTCTCAGAGCTCTGATCACACAGGCCCTTCAGAATGTATCACCACCACAACAACCTCACCGGGAAGCCCTCCAAGGGCAGAGCATGGTCTGGGCTGTTCGGGGTCCTCAGTGCTGCCCAGCACAGGGCCAGGGCTGAAGCCCTATAAACTGCTTGGGGGCTGGAGAAGGCAGCAGAACAGGCTGCATAGCGGGCGGTGGGAGGGGTCTCACCAGCAGGCGGTACGTGAGTGGCAGGGCGGTCAGCAATGCCCTGCTTTCTGACTCCCCTGCTACCATCCACATGGCCCTACCTCGAAGCCGTAGATGTCCAGGATAGCAATGGACAGTGTGTCCTGCTGTGGGGAGACCAGTGCATTGACCCTGGCAATCAGCCAGCTGAACAGCAGTGCATACAAGACCTTGGCGATGGCATCCCTGGAGGGGAGAGGCGGGGCTGGGGTGGGCGGGGCACAGGGATGGGGTGGTGGGGTCTGGGGACTCAGGCAGGGAGGAATGCAGCCTCACCTGGCATCCACAGCACTCTCCACAGTCAGGGGAGTGAAGATCTTCTCTCGCATTGTCTCCTGGGAGGGACAAGGCCTTTGAGTGGCTGCAGACTGACCACTGCCTCCAGGAAGCCCTCAGAGGACCGGGGCTCAGGGGGCATAGGCAAGGGGGGCTGGAATGACACTGGGACTGCTGGCCAAAGGCAAGACAGATGTCCTTTTGCCCTCTCTGCCTGATGGTGCAGGGGAGTGAGGGCCACTGGACTAATGGGGAGAGAGGAATGAGCAGACAGCCTGGAAAGAGGGAAAGAGCCCAGGGCTGTGAAAACTGGAGGAAGCTCTCATCCAGCAGGGTCAGGGAAGGCTTCTGGGAGGAAGGGGTCTGGAAGGATAAGCAGGTATGAAAAGAGGGAGACCATTCTAGGTATGGAGAACAGATTATGCGAAGGCCTAGAGGTTTTAGCTTTAAAGCCTTTGGAGCCTAAGGTTTGCCTCACCCACAAGATGGACAGGGACAGAGGAGAAGCTAGAGGCAGAGGTGGCCTACAGAGGATGGATGTAGGCCACCCGTCCAGGCTCTGTGCCTGCTGACTCACAGTCACTTTGAAGGTGATGGCCTTCTGCAGGCCCTCAGGGGAGATCTGCAGCAGCTCGGCCACGGCCTGGATCTCACGGGCGCTCACCACCGAGGCCACCTCCTGTGCATCTGTCTGTGCAGAACACCAAGAGCGCTGTGCTGAGAGGTAGATAAACTGAGCTTAAAGTTCCTACGAAACCCAGAAATGAGTTAAAACTGCCAAGAAAATTCCAGTAAAGAAACTGGGCATGTTCATACACCAATGATCCTGGCACTCAGGGGGCTGAGGAAGTAGGACCAGTTCAACTCCAGCCTGGACTACAGAATGAGGCCTTGTTCCAAAAAACAACAACAAAAACAAACGGACAAAATTCTGAAAGAAAAAGAGTAAAAAAGGCTTTGTAAGCATTAAAACATATTAAAGTTAGAGTATCTGAAGCAGCACAGTCAGGCTGAAGGTGTTGGCAGCAGAGGAGCACTTGCTCTCTTTCTAGGACCAATAAACAAAGGACACGGTCAGGAACACATAGTACATAAGAAGACAAGTTAATGAGGTATATATATATATATATATATATATATAT
>PVIC010000792.1:63575-108256 GCA_004025085.1 Thryonomys swinderianus | reverse complement strand
AAAAAAAAAAAAAAAAAAAAAAAAAAAAAAAAAAAAAAAAAAAAAAAAAAAAAAAAAACACTGGGGAAGAATGAATGGGCTCAAATACCATTCCACTTACAATCTTCAAATTTACAATGTAAGTATAAAACTGCTATAATTCCCTTTCCAAATCTTCTTTAAGGGTAAGGCTATATTCTATTGGAGAACTACTCAGTGATGTTTTAGGAAACATTACGAATCCATGTTGTACCCTTTTGCTGTAAGCTATTGCATACCTATTTTTTTTTTTTTGAAACAGGGTCTCTCTTTGTAGTTCAGGCTGGCCCTGAGTTCCCTATGTAGTCCAAGCAAGCCTTGAACTCAGCAATCCTCCTGCCTCTGCCTCCCAAATGCTGGGATTACAATCGTGAGTCACCATCCCAGCACTGTGGTGTGTTGTACTGATTGCTGGTGGGTGTGAGTCACCACGTCGGGTATTGCAGTACGTGGTTACCAGAGATTGAACTCTGGACCTTGTGCTTGTCAGGAAGATGCTGGAACCACTGAGTTAAAGCCCCAGCCCATAGCATACTATTCTTATGAATGTGTTTAAATAGCTATCATCTCACCTGGATAGTGTGATGTTCAGTACTATCATATAGTCTAATCACTTCAGGAAAACATTCTCTTTTGGAAGAGGTTAAGCAGTATACGAAGGATAATGTAATTTTACTGTAATCAACACTACTGTTAAAAATTCAAGACATGGGCAATTGAAAAACCTCTAATCAGAATACTTTATTTAGCTATCAGTATTAATCTCCTCCAACCCCCCCCCCCCACAGGAGTGCACCCATACCCTGAACGTTCCAGGAAAGTTTCCAACACGCATTAGCTAGAAATGATGGATTAGAGAGCTTCTCTTCTTTTGCCAGTTCAGACCCCAAAGCACAGCCCCATGTTAGCAAGCAATACAACTGCCAAAAGTTTGAGAGGGAGAAGAAAGGGAACTTCCTATCTGTAAAATGGATAATTAGCATCTAAATACTGGAGCTTTTCATAGTCTACCACTGTCTTGAATGTTAACAATGTTTCCACTGTTGTGTCTTTCCTGTTAACCAGGGAACATTGTTCAAGAACCTGGCTGAGGACCAGGGTCTCTACACAGAAAGATTTCCTTCTGATAAATGGGAATAATACTGGAGTGTACCCAGCTAGGCTGGTTAGCTCTCTTTGTGTATGTCTCCTTGTAATAGTGTGTGTGTCGGGGGGGGGGGGCACTGGGGATCAAACTCAGGACCTTGCACTTGCAAGGCAGGTGTTAGCACCAGTGAGCTAAATCCCCAGCCCATCTCACTGTATGTCAAGCCCTTTCATCTTGTTGATGTACACGGGTCAGATTTTAAAATTACTTTTTAAAGTACAAAATCTTATCCCTATTCTATTAGACCTTGAAGAAGTTTTCAAGATTTAGAGGTTGTAACTATATAACCAAGAGTGACATGGCTATGTTATCAATGTTCTCAGCAGAGCAAATGTCTTTTAATCAGTCAGCGACAGACTTAACCCCACTGAAACTGATTTGCCTTATCCGAAAGGTTTGGCTAAAGCAGAATCTGCAGTGTACACAACCAGAACAGGAAATGCTATGGGTACAAAGTTTCTGAGAGGTGTCTGCACAGAAGAAGGGAAGAAGCCACTGAGAACTAAATGACCACTTCAGTCTTTCCCTCATGGTCATTGCATATAAGCAACAGCCATTTCATAACAATCACTTTCTCACAATTTAAGTCAAAACAAATAAATAGTATAGCAAGATTGCATTTGAGCTGTAATTAACCCCATGTTTCTAGCCTATTGCTTGGATTTTTAAAATGACATAGGAATGCTGCATTCAATTCTCATTAAGGTGAGCAAAGTTCAAACAATAAATGTAAAAATAATCTTCTGTGTATTTGATACTTAAATATAGCATTTAGGTTTAAGCAAAGATAAATCATTGCCTTAGATCTGGTGAACTAATTAATGGCACAACTTTTAGAATCACAGAAGGCATCTTTGAAAACCTATTCTGCCTAACTCACTTATTACCTGGGATCAATCATTTAACCTTTCTAATACACAAAAAGGGAATCACAATGTAACTTATTCAAAAGGTTTAATTATGTCACTAACTATAATACCCGTTATATTAATTTAGGTTTGCCCGGTAGTACACCTTGAAACAAAGATTAGAAAGAAGTAGTTTGGCTGCAAGGTTGACCTTGGGAAGTCATAGCACAAGAGGGAAATGAACAGAATGGAAAGGGAGCTTAAAATTACAGTGGACCCTCAAGCTACAATGAGCCTATCCCAGGAACAATGTGGGGTTAATTAGGTTAATGGAAGATCTGTCTATCTCTTGTTATCTATAGCATATATCTGATAAATACCCAGATCTTAGCTGTATTGACTTAGCTACACCCACCCCTGATACCAATCAAGTTTATGACTCAAGGTACAACTATAGAAAGGGATAATAAACAGGTTATCATTCAATGCACAGGAGAACTTGGGTATGGATCACTCATCAGAGGTATGTAATGGTGATAAGAATACAGGATATTTATCCACCAACTTCCCTCCATTCTTAGTTAAATGCTGTCCCAATGATGTTTCCTCCTTTGCATTTCCAGCTTGCTTTGTAAAAATGACAGAGTTCCCTTTCTCAGAGTCACAGGTACTTGGCATTAGAAACCTTGGGTCGAGAGGAACGCTACATGCAGAGAGAAAATGGGTAAGACACTAAGGACTCAATCTAACCTCTACATCCTGCATCTGTACATACAGTGTTACTGGAGTACTGCTAGCCTCCTTTACACATTATCTGTAGATGATAATATAGATGAGAGTTGACCACGTAACCTATAAAACTGAAAATGCTTAGCATTTGGCCTTTTATAGAGCATGTTGATCCCTTATCTAGTTGGCAGAACAATTGAGATTAAAACATAGGACTCTTGTCTTCCAATACTGCATTCCCCTGATTACACTTGAGAATTGCCCTCACAAAATTAATTATTGGAAGAGATGGTTTCAACAATATGCAATCAGCTAGAAACCTCTATTAACTGGTACTTCTATGTATCTGGATACAATGGTCAATTCATCTCCTAGCTATTACTTTGACACTGGAATCAAATCTTGATTTGCAGTATTTGCCTTAAACATGGTCTATATGCAATGTCTTTCGAAAATGCTAAATGGGGTACTGCAGAACATGAACGTTCTCAGGCCCAGCAGCTTGTGGATAAGAAAGGATTCACACTGACATTTACCACCAGATTTGCTGGCTCTTTGCCTCCATCTGCCATATAAGCCTTCAGACACATGCAAAGTCCTGTCTAGCTCAATGTTTAGCTGCTCTAGAGAAACTTTAAAGAAGCATGGCTCCTCTTTCCAGAGCTCTCTGCTAAGACCACTAACCTGCACTTCCGGGCAAGTATTTCCTGGTCCATGAGCTCTCCACTTCCTTAAACTTCTAAGCTACAACATCTTTGGTGAAGGGGGTCAGGAAATAAGGGTGCTGCAACAGCATGGTACCCCCTTTCTTGTCCATAGCACTATATCACACTGGAACTCCTCTCTCTTGTACTAAGTAGCACTGAATAAATGCCTTTCTACTCACCATAAGCCTATGGCCAAAATTTTCAAAGTACACTCCCAACAAGATAAGCATCACCTGGCAACTTCTGAATGGTAAAAATTTCACTCCATATGAATTAGAGATTCTGAGGTTAAAACTCAACAATCTATTTTAACAGAAAATTGGTAGTTTTAATCTGTGGTGAAGTCTGGGAAATACTGGAATAGGATGTTGTATGCAGACTAACATATTTGTGTTCACTTTTTCTTCTTTTCTCTAATGTAGTGGTTTGTGTAGAAGTATAACTACTACTGTAAGATTGCCTATCACAGTATCCAAGTCCTTTGCAATGGGGTACCCCAGCTCTTCCCTTAAGAGTCATTACCTCACCTCCAAAATCTGGGCTAAACTTTCGATTTGTTTTGGTTAGCAGGATGTAGCAAAAATAATGTATAACCTTTAAAGTCTGATCATCTAGAGGCCTAGCTTCTACTTTGCTCCTCTTCTAAGACTGCTTTGAGATCATAAAATGAAGCCCTGTCTACCAAGAGGATGAGGCCTTCTGAACTACTGAGTTTTGCTGGCCAGCAGCTTGCTGTCAGACACCTGAGCAAAACTACTTTCAGTCAACCAGCTCCTGTTCATTTACCATGTGATTGCATTCACATTGGTTGAACTGAGACCATCAGAATAACCACCTAGCTAACACTGCACACCAAAAGATTCATAAATACCTCTTATTTTAGACCAGTAAATTTTGGGGTGGTTTTATACAACGGTACCTGATTGACACAACAGGTATCCATGGAAAAATAATTGCAGAAGTTCATTTCTAACATGCCCATTGTTCCTGTCAAGTCATAAAACGTGTATAGCTCAGGCAGAGCCACTGCATCTTATTATATAGTTTAGGTAAAGAGCCAGAAGAGAGCTTGGCTTACTGCCTTCAAAAAGCCACCTTAGGTCTCGATTTCCACATATATAAAAATATTCAACCAGGTGATAATATCACCAGTTATTCCCAGTTCAGAATTCTGTGCTCCTAAGAAATTCAGAGTAAATGGACTTCTCTTACTTGTTAAATAGAAAAGACGGAGTAACATATAATTTTTCTCCCCATATATCCAAGAGCAAGTTAAATTACATTAACTACAGGTTAGTTGCCTCTGTATCTAGAATTTCCATTAGGTTCTTGAACAGAGAGCACAAGACACACAAAAGCAAAACACAGCAAAGGCTTTAGAGCCTGAAACACTTGCACTGGAATCCTGGCTCTCTTTCCAACTGTGTGGCCTTCTTTTAGCTATTTATCTTTAAAACCTCATGTTCCTTACCTTTTCAAAAGTTGTATTTAACCATATGTACTTTTGCAATTATTCTGAGGATAAAAACCTGACTGCAATAGTGGCTACCCATGCAATAGCACTTCAGTGGAAAAACATTATGAAGAATTCTAAGTTCTGTTGGACAATATAGTACGTGAAATATAACCACACAACAAAATCCATTTTAAATGTTTTAATGTATTTCATATTAATTTCATGTGAGTCATGAAAGGAATAAAAACAATTTTAATACTGATGTCTTAATGACCACATAGAAATTTTAAGAGTTTTATGTTAATAAAAGCAGCTCTGGATCTAGCTGCCCCCCCATTGACCCTTTTTATTCAACATTTGTGTGTTTCACATTTTGACTTGATGCCCGGCTCTGACAGTTTTACTAAGGGGGATGAAAAGCCCCAGCTTTTAGGAACATTCCTCTCAATTCTCCAGCTCTGGCACCAGCCCGACCAGCTCTCACCAGTAAGTAGGAGCTGGATGACCCAGGAGCTGAGGACTTTCCCAGATGCCCCACTGATGGGGAGATGGTGGGAGCGGCGGGGGACATCACACAGGGACAAGAGGTGGCCTGAAATACTCACACTGTCCCCTCTGCTCCCTGCATGGACTTGGGCTAGAGATTCGCTGGCCTTACTGACATTTCTGTCTTGTTCCTACTTCAACGTCCTCACTTGGCTATTCTCTCTGCCTGGAGTATTTTCCTCAAATCGCACATACAGCCCACTGTCTCACATCAGCATTCTGGCCTCCTGATTCAAGGGCCTCCCCGACCACACTTCAGACAGTTACGCCCCAGTCCCTACTCCCTGGGCTTTCACCTTTTCACCTTGCTTTGTTGTGCTCTGTAAAGATGTCCTTCAAACTCTGTTGTGCACACGAACCTCTGGGGGATTTGTTAACACAGAGATTGTGATGAACAGAGTCTGAGGTGGGGCTCGTGTTGCTGAGGCCATTTGTCATTAATTTGTAGCACTTATATTTGAGGTGAGATATATTTTACCTTTACTAGTGTATTGTTTGTCTCTTCCAATTGGAATGTTCCATGAAAAGAAAAACTATTTTATCCTGAACCTGCAATGCCTAATCTGATGCCTATGCTGAAGTTACTCTATAAATGTTTACTAACATTAATGAATACCTGTTGCTGGAAATCAAAACTGGAACCTTTGAGGAAACTTCCATTTAAAACGTGATCATTTAGGGACATTACCTAGTAAATAGATTTCTGTGTCCTGGCTTGGGAACCTCCCTACTACATGCAGAGTAGTTCAAATGGGGACAGAAACCCTTACATTCAGTTCAACAAGGTTATAAAGGAATCAATGGAACGCAATCTCTTCACAGGTTTATGGAGTCTGAGGCCGAACATTTAAGAGACAAAACAAATGTCAACAAATGATTATATAGGGACAAACTTCCTATGTGCTAAGGGCAACAAAAATTATAGCTCATAAAAAGAAATAAACTTGACATAATTGGTTGAATATAAACCCTGATATCGCAGTTTTAGTGTCCCATGTAGACCAAAAAACGAAGCAAACAGACAAAAAAAACTAATGCTTGCACATCGTTTTTCAAGTCCAGAAACCCCTGGAGCCTCATGAGATACACTGTACTCTGACTGTACGGCCTCTTTTAACCGAAACACTAACAGTACCTCTACTGAATTACGATTATGCCGCCCTCCCTGGGATCCTTCCAGTTCAGTACATTTCTTCTTGATAAGAAACAAAAATCAGTTGAACCCAAAGAATTGGTTATCATGCAAAATACTTCAACATTTGAGCTCGGAAAAGTGGACAAGGAAGAAAAAAAAAAAAAAACCCAAAGATGCTTCTACTACTTCTGCCCAATTATAGAATTGGTAGAACAAAGAAGTTTTCTGCCTTTCCCAGGAGATTCAGAGCCAGCATTGAGTGTTTTTTTTTTCCTCCATACCTTTTCTCAACAACTGAACAGAAAGTGAAATAAAACAGGCTGAAAATATGCAGTAACAAGAAAAGTTAAAGCTATAGCTAAAGGAAGAAACATTAGTCCCCCAAGTCAATTCATGGTAATCACAGTTCATTGTTTTCTTTTGAACTCAAAATGAAAGAATTCTTAAAATTGCTTCCAAAGGAGACAGGAAGAGACAGGAAGACTGGTTTCTGTGATTTCTGCGGTTTTTCCAAGGACACTTGATTCAAGCAGAATACTGTCTAAATGATACAGGATTTGGAGATTGAGCTTCCATGGGTATAGCGTCCATGGATACACCGTTGTTTTACCTAGATTGGACAGTGAATCATTTCTGGATGCCGGGAGTATTGGAAATTTACTGTTTTCCTTACAAAGAATTGCTCCCAGCCACCGCAAAACAAAACAAAACAAAAACTGAAAACCCCTTTCCAAGTTGCCTCTGCCTCCAAGGACAGCTCACAAGAACGGCTGGCTGCGCAAGGCATACAAAGGCAGGCCGGGCCCTCTCCCGGCCACCCAGAACAGTTGCGCACAGCTGGCCCGGCCCAGGGCTCCTGCGAAACCAGCTGAGGCATCTGTTGACGCCAAAGCGCATTTCAGCCTCCGCGGCTCTCTCCCGCCTTCCTCTCTTCCTCCAGCTGTTCCTTCAGTGAACCCTCTTCCTGAAGTGTGTGGAATGCAATGTTTCAAATCACAGTCCATTCGCCAAGAGCCCACTCCGAGACACTTTACACGGTAAATACCACCAAGGTTTATTCCTAGCTGCACAATTGGGGGGTGGGACCCGTCCACTCATTCATCGTCATGCTTTTGAGCAAACAGTTAACAAAAGAAAATGGATGCAGTGTACTTACAGGCTCCAACAGCGGCCAGTCCAGGAGGAGCAAGGTCAGGCTGCTTTGCCCTCAGCTCTCGAAGTAAGTGGTTTACGGCCGACCACTCAGAGCTCAGGTCTTCTAACTTTCTCTTTAGTAGAAAAAGCACATGTGTTACTTATTTGATTAACATGTCGAAGATAACTTAATTCATGAAGTTAATTTGTTTTGTGACTACATTATTGGATTTCTATTATATTTTACTTCTACATTAATTTTCTGCGTAGAACTCCTTTCAATGGAATTATAATTATTTTAGCCAACTACTCGACAAATATTTATTGATTGTTTGCTCCATATAAAGCCTTCCTCCAGGGACAATTGCATTTAGAAAAAAAAAAAAAGAGAGCACAAACATTAGTGAAAACAAAACAAACAAAACATCCCCCTCTCAACCTCCTGTTCCACTCTTAAATATTACCTCTAGTGGCTTCAAACCTGGGTTACCCTGAGTATTTTAGTAAAATCCTAATGCTCTTCCTCACTCCAGGTCAACAGTGTGAGAATCCCTCGGAGAGAGAGTGGTAGAGGGAGGGCTACCCCACTGGAGGATGGAGGACGCTTCAAGGAAACACCGCTTGATGAGGCAAGTGATGTAGGCAAACACCCTTCAGCTGCCACGGCCTCCAGGGGCTGCCCCGGCCGCAGAGTGGAGGCCCGAGCCCCCCTCATTCCTTGGCTGATCAAGGTGAGGCTATAGATACAAGATGCAGCCAATTTGGCTCAGAGCTGGAGGACTAGGAGAGGCTGTATCAGCTGCAGGGAGTCAGGGGACCTTGCTGGCTGCCTATCTTGGGAGAATTGAGTCTTCTTTTCCTACAGGAGTGGCTCTGCTCCCTTGCAACCAACAGAACCACCTGGAGTCCTCGTTAAACTGCTGATAGACTCAATAGGGCTTAGGTGGGGCCCAAGAGTTTACCTTTGAAACAATTTTCCAGGTGATGTGGATTGTCCATGGACAAAGTCTAAGGGGATCCACGAGACTCAATGAGTTGCTGAAGTATCTTACAGTGTGCTAATTATGTAACTATCATCTTTGGAAACTAGGCCTGACTTGAGAAAAGCTACCAAGGGAATGGCAGAGCCAAAATATGGACAGAACATACATTTCTGTGATAATATTAAGGCAGGAAAGCTGCTTAGCCAGGAACACATACTCTGTACTGGCAAATGGGCAAGAAAACCATTCCCATTTTAAAATTTCCATACATTACAATCAGCAACATCTTACTAATACAGTACTAAGACTCTTAAAAATTTTACTAGGACATTAACACCAGCATTTTGATATAGCTGTAAATGCTTCTGCATATTTTGTAGGGAATACAAATGATTTTATGGATGCTGAATGTAGTTAAAATGAATGCTTTAAGAGAAATTGCATTGTGTTAAAGCAGTGAAGCATCAGACTTGGAAGAGCCAGAAACTACCAGGCTCTTTAGAGGTATTGAGTACATAGGAATAGTAATGAACCCACCATAACAAGTGGAGTGTTTTACATACATACTGTGGCTTAGTGTTAATCATTAATTTCTAATGGCATAAGAAAACATAAAAGACTTTGTTGTTGCAAGGTGGGGAGTTGAGGCCAATATGGAAAGGCATGTAAGGAAATTTCTACTTGAATGTATGATGTACCTATGCTAAATGAGAGTATGTAATTGTTAAAATTAACAAATTAGGTATATATAAAAACATGGATGGATCTATAAAACATAGCTGTTATATTTTTTAAAAGCTACGAAACATAAGATTAATAGCACAACAGTTTTTTAATATTTAAAGTGTACTTATAAATAGTATTGCATGTGTTATGAGAATAAAGTAGAAAAGAAAATGGGGAAAACGATTGTTGTTGTTAGGAATTTTGTGAATTGGTTGTTAAAACAACTATTAAAAATTAAACTACAGAAGTCCAAAAGCAAACTTATGCTTTGTTTTGATATGAGCTCTTGCTCTGTATTCCAGGATGTCCTTGAAAACTATTCAGTACAGAATACTCTTGACCTTGTGATCCTTCTGCCTCAGCCTCCCAAGTGCTAGGATTAGAAGTATGAACCACTATGTCTAGCGAAAATTGAACTAGAAATTTACTTTTCCTAACATACCTATCATCTGTTCTCTTCAGGTTGCTTATATGTTTTGGATTTTTTTTTTATGTTTTTTGAGACAGGGTCTCACTTTGCAGTTTAGGCTGGCCCTGAACTATGTAGTGTAGCCTCCACCTCACAGCAATCCTCCTGCCTCTGCCTCCCAAGTGCTCAAATTATAGGCATGAGCCACCATGCCCAGCAAGGTCGCTTACATATAATGGGTCTGATACTGTGTCAAATTAGAATTTTTATTTACTAACCCTCAAACAAGCAAAAATGCCTCTCATCATATGGAAGACTGCCGCTGATTGTCATGACATGTGGAAAATATCTTTCATTCCTGACATCTGGACCTAACAGAGTTTAAATAATTAAATATTGTGAAAAGGTAGAGAATAATGTATTTGGTCTCTTGGTTCCTATGTGAAGTGTCAGGACACAAACTTCAGTTTACAAGGACAGACTGTTAAGAACAACTAGAAGCAACCGTGCTGATAACAGAAAGCAGAAATAAAGAATACAGAAGAAACAATAAACATAAAGGCTTGTAACTAAGAAATGTGGTAATCCTGGTCATTTAATGAAGAGATAACAGTTTAACATATGGTTAAGTCTCATCATGCATCATTTAACTTATAGGAAGGAAATCTGGGTGTGCTGAGGTAAAGAGGGAGGGCCGTGAGGGGGTGGAGCAACAAGGCAAAGGAGGGAGATTGGATCAGAGATTGAGTTCAGTATTTCTGGGGTGCCCTCTACTCTTCATGTACATAAACACGTGACCCTAGAGAGAGTGGCCAAAGAGATGTGAAGGTTGGCTATTGCCTCAGATTGAACACTCTTCTCCTAGTGCACTGCTCTAAGTGGAGTTTGGAGTTAATATTTACAGATTGTATGTATTTTAGAGCCTGGCTTCCAGAAGCAAATGAACTGCTGCATCTGAGCTTCCACTGAAGAAAGATCTCCACTGAAACTCAGCGTGTTCCAAGCGCTTCACTATGTAAGTTAGAAGAACAATTAAGGTTTTACTGACATCCTGAAAAGTAAGGCAAGTTGGAATTAGGTTGTGATTTACAATCATAAATTTTGAATTCATTACTACTGATTGTGTGATCTTTGGCAAATCAGACAGGTTGCTCAGATTTATCATCCTTGAAAAGTGGATATAATTCTACCACCTAACTCATAGATTTGTTGAGAAATTAAATGAGATGTTTTATGTGAAAAGAACTCTGTGGACTGTGAAATATTATAAAATTGTTGGTTAGCTATTATGCACAGCTTAATGAAGCAAAACAAGATAGTCAATAAGTTTTCATGAAAATAGTTACAATAAAATATTTCACTGCTTAAAGGACTAGGCTTTGACTATCTGAAAAATAACATGTAGATATATTCGGCTTCCCATGTATTAGTGTGCAATCTCTGTACAGTCTATCCATTTATTCAAATACTATCTCACCCATTGTTACCTCCACTTGGATAAAGGAGGGGTTAAGAATTTCAAACACAAGAGGTAGATTTCAAAAATTAAGTAGTACCCTTGATGTTCCACAAATATCTGAGGATATAACAAAGGGGGAAAAGTACAATAAACTCAGGATGGTGTATTTCAGAATCGCCCATAATTATTAACTAATGTGATCACTGATGAAACAGCTTTTAATTTTGTCTCATCATGAAAACACTCTTGCAACTTCAAGAATCCAGTGGACTTCAGAGCAGACGTTGATTATATTTTTTTGCAAGTTCTCTTTTTTTGTTCTGTTTCATTTTGCTCTTTGTTTCTCTGGCATGTGCCCATATTTCCTATTTTCTCAACTTTTCTAGGCAGCTATAAAGTTCTTTTAGGTGGCAAAAAAATATTTGGCTGCAGCAAACAATGCAGCATTCTTCACATAATAAACTTTAAACAATGCTCAATATAAGTCTATAAAAGGTAACAATTTTCTGTACATGATAGCAATCTGTCAGCAAAATGAAGGCAATCAAATATGTGTTTAAATTCCAACCTCTTTAAATATGAAATCAGTGAGAAAACAGTTATCACATCATACTTTGTCTACCTTTCCAGATGTTTAAAATTTTGAATATGTTAATGAAATTGCAGGTCACAGACATTCCTCAGATGAGCTCAATTCAACAGAGTGGATTCATATTTTACCCAAAGGGAGAAATTTACAGACCGTTTTAAATGGTAAATTTAGTTTCATTACAGGCAATTTCTGCAGTTAAGCATTATTTTCCATTGTAGATATTTTGCTTGGAAATACTCATTAAATGTTAAGACAATTATAACAAATGATGTGAAATCTCTTCTTTATGAAGAGCAGGGATTAATTACAACAAAGTGATTTCTGAATATAATTGCTTCCTCAAATTTGAAACAGAATACAGACATTTGAGTTTGAAAGTTTCAAAATTTAAAAAACATCTTTCTCTTGTGGCAACATTTGGCATGTAGTTAATATCCGCTGAACAATAAAGGAATCCACCTGTGGTTTCATGTAATCAGATACGCATGTAAATATTGTAGCTGAATCATTCATAGCTCTGTCTGTCCCTATAAATGCATTTAATATGAGTGAGGACCAGAGGTAAAGTTCAAAGTTCCGGAAGGCTTTGCCTCCTTATAGCTATTAAGTAAGCCTAACCTGAGACATTTTCTTTGCTCAAGTGTTTCCTCAAAAAAAGAGCTTCTATGAGCCTTTATAATGTCTACTGGAGCCCAATTGTTCCCTTTCGAGGAATTCATGTTGCATGCTAACCTGAAGCCATCTCAAGAGCCAGGTGTTCATAGAACTATTCTGACAGAATTTGGTTAAACAATAAAAAGCATAATGTGAAGACAGCTGACAAACCATCAGCAGCTATTCCTAGTATCTAACCTCAGGGTCACTGGTGGTGGAGGCAACTGTAAATAAGGATTTGAAAGGTAATTTAAAAAAAAAAAAGTTGCCGGGTGTGGTGGCTCACGCCTGTAATCCCAGAACTCGGGAGGCAGAGACAGGAGGATTGCTGAGTTTGAGGCAGCTTGCCTGGGCACCATAGTGAGCTCAGGGCCAGCCTGAACTACAAAGCGAGACCCTGTCTCAAAAAAAAAAAAGTTAATCTATTGGTGAAATAAAGAGCACACATTCAAGAAAAATAAAACGAGATCAGCTTTCCTAATATGTTGTGAAATGGTGTGGACGCCTGGCATGAAATTTCCAGTGACAGCATGGAGAAAGTAAAAAGTGACCTGCTGCTGGCTGACAGCTAGCTACGCCATAATGGTTCCAGCAGGAACAAAAACAAACAAAAGCACTCAGAGAAAATAAACTAGATGGAGACAAGGCCACCCCACAGCCTTGTTTTGAGCCATGCAGAGACAAAGCTACTGAAATGACAAATAGGAAGCAACGCTGCTCCTACAACACAGGCACAGCTTAGGCTTATTTTAATCCTCTTACCTTCCAGAGAAGAGCTGCTAAGATACCTGATGACCTTAGTGACTCTTTCTTGGCAGCATCTCATCTAGAGATGGCTTCTACTTCCCTAACTGCTCAGCAAGCTAAACTTCTAGAAAGCTCTTTCTAAAGTCCTCTTCCTGAGATGCCCCACAGTTTGGCAACTGCTTTCTCCCCTTGTGAAAGAAGCTAAATGTTCCTAAGTTTTTGAGGACAGGTACGTCCCTAGTAGCCTTATATGGAGAACTTTAATAACACTATGGGAGAATGCTAAGAGGACCATACTGAAAATAACTTAGAAGGCAAGAAGGCTGAGTTATGGAATTCTGGAATGTATATACGCATGATGGATGAAATCGTTCCATCAGTTGTAAACACAGCAAAGGAAATTATTTGTAAATTAGGTGTTATTAGGTAAGATGTAAGACTGCAAATATTGAAGTACTCACTGTACAATTAAGAAATTAAAAGGGAAAGTAAAGAAGGGAAAGAAAAAGCTTGATAAAAAAAGAAAAAAGCTTGTGTATATAGAGGGTGATGCAGGGGAAGGCAGGGAGGACAGAGGAAAGGGGAAAAAATGAGAATCAAGATGTGTCATGCACAGGTACAAATTCTCAATGATGAATGTGATCATTATGTAGAAAATGTACCAATAAAATCAATTTAAAAAGAAGAAATGAAATATAATTAGATATTTGACAATCTTATCTGTATCTTTGAAAGTTTATTTGGATAATTTTTTCAAGTCTCATACAAATTTTATCTTGAATCTGGGAAAGTAGGGCTTTCCTCACAAACAGTTTGATTAGCATTTATTCAGTGTAAGGTTTTTCTCCTCAGTTATAAAGCAAATTTGGATTTTTGAAAAATTTAGTCCTGCTGCTCATGTATTAGTAACTCATAAAATATCTCAAATATCATTACCTTCCTTCTGTAAGTCTTTTCCTAATGTTTTCCTTCATCACTGTACTCAAGCAAAGATTCAGTCAAAATGAACCTGACCATTTAAGGTGCCAGCCTACACCTGTCATCTCTATTAGTTTTTAATGTTATAAAAACACTGTACCAGGTACATGAGATTGTACACATGATACATGGTTCACAAAATCCACACATCATTATAATTCTAATGATATATAATTGTCCATTTTGACCAATAAAATAATAACTCCACATTATTGTAATCATAATAATTTTCAATTGAGCCTGCTATATATCATATATAAATCTTCAGAAATACATCTGTGGTCATATATTGACAACGGGGGGCTGGAGATTTAGCTCAGTGGTTCTAGTGCCTGCCTAGCAAACGCAAGGGCCCTAGTTCAATCCCCTGTAACCACAAACACGCCCACCAGCAATCAATACCACATACCACAGTGCTGGGTGTGGTGGCTCACACCTGTAATCACAGCACTCAGGAAGCAGAGGCAGGAGGATTGCTGAGTTTCAGGCTTCCCTGGGCTACATAGTGAGCTCAGGGCCATCTTGAACTACAAAGAGCAAGACCCTGTCTCAAAAAAAAAAAAAAAAAAAAAAAAAAAAGAATGGGTTGCAAAAAATAAATCCTTAGGAAGTTTTTGGAAATGTTAAACTGGTGATACTGACAGAACAAACTTGTTGGGCAAAACCCCCCAAACAAACAAACAAACACACCAGTTTAATCTAGTTAATTAATAACAAAACTGCTGGGAAAATGAAACATCCCTGGTTATGATCAATTGTAATTGAAACTGACTAACGATGTTGTCATTTTGCAGCTTATATCTGAGGAAATGATTCCTGGAAAAGCATAACTGACCTCTTGACCATTTATCTATAGCAATTATTTTGTGTTAAAGTTTAAAATGAAAGCCTTTGGCCAGATGCATAAGATTCCTTACAACTTACTTTTACTATTATATTTAAAAGTAACTCAAAAAAGGAAAGAGAGTAAGTACAAGGACTATCTAAGTAAGATTTTGTTTGATAATATAAAAAGCTAACAAGTCATTACAGCTTAGCGAGTAACAAAGACATTTAAAATTCCATGAGTGCTCATTTCTAATATATGGAAAGCAATATAATAATTTCAAAAGATATACATTTTTAACATTTTAACAGAAAATTAAATAAAAAATAAGTATAAAGAGAAGAAAATGCATCTAAATGCTTAAATAGTATAAGAGAATTAAAAATATAATTTTGAAAACAAAAAAATAGTTTGGTTCTGCCGGGTATGGTGGCTCGCGCCTGTAATCCCAGCACTCGGGAGGCAGAAGCAGGAGGACTGGTGAGTTCGAGGCTTGCCTGGGCTACATAGTGAGCTCAGAGCCAGCCTGAACTACAAAGCGAGACCCTGTCTCAAAAAAAAAAAAAGAAAAAAAAGTTTGGTTCTTTGGTGGGGGGGCTGCCAATTTTATTGTCAAAGATGGTAGTCATTCTGTTGCATTTTAACTGCTGAATGTGCCGTGAAGGAAGTTCTACATAATATTTCCTGGAAAATGGAACATAACAAAACTGAGTCAAGTAATGGCATTATCAAAAATATAATTACTAAAGGTATAACTTTAGCAGAGTTTTAAATAGTTTAACTTAAACAATCTTTAATGCTATTTGAGGATAAGGAGGAAGAAAACATATGCAAATGAAATGAAAGTGTGTGTACATATGTGGTGGGGGAAGAGAAGGACAGGGAAGGGGGGAGGGGCTACTGAAAGAATGTTCAGGTGACTCTGCGCCAGAGATCTTGTACTGTATTTATGGTATTGAACAGTGTCATAATGTTATGTTTAGCCCTTAATAGGAAATCCTAAAAGAAAATAAGAAAAAAAAAGTTGATTAGGCGGGAATTGTTTTAAGAAATAAACAAAATTGGACCATCTTGGGAAGTTAAAGAAATCCTAGCAAAGTTACAGAAGCAAAGTGCCAAAGAAAAGGCAAAGCAGCCGAGCAGGGATGAGGCCAGTTCCCGTCAGGACTCTGCCTGGGAGCTGAATGCAGGAGCCAAACAGGCAGGATGTCTGATTCTGAATGGGGATTCCCAATAGACAGGCGATTTTCTAAGAAACGGAAGCATTCTCTGCTGTGGCCTTAATTAGAATATCTGCAAGCAGAGGACATGCTAATTAACCATTAAAACATCAGATCTTAGTACACATCACAAGGGATTCGCATATTGTTTTTTTTTTTTAAGACTGTTACTTCTTTTTTCCTATGTGTCATAGTTTCCAAGTGCTCCTCTCCCAGGTAGAAGAATGGTAACAAACTTCCTCATGACAGTGTACTGCAGGCTGCTCAGACCCATTTCCCCTTCTATTAAGGGACAAGAACTCTCAGAGTGAAGAGGAAGAGGTGTTAGAAATAGCACGATTGAAAAAATTTGATATATGAACTCAAGGTAGAAAAAGGCTTTGTTCGTGTACTGTTAGAGCAATGCATCACCCTTCAAAAATCATCCCTAACCTATACAAAAGAAGCTTCTGATCCATGCAGAGATTTTAACAGCTGCCCTCACAGTATTGTGCCTTATGTTCTTGAGTGCCATGTTCTGAACTACGAGGTTAGGATTCAGGCTATGACGAGAACCCCAGCTCATCTTCAAGTATTTCCAAGATCACAGTGCTTATCAAAAATTGTGGGGCTGGGAAGAGTAGCTCAGTGACAGAGCGTCTGCCTACTGTACCAGAAAATAAACATAATACTAAGGTTATGAATCAATTACTCCTCCACATTCTTTAGCTTTCAAATCAATCTTGCTCGTTTGCTTTTATCAATCTGAAATGCTGATGCCTTTCCAAACTCAAGAGAGAAGTGATAGCACGGGAATGATTTTTTACCTATGTTGCTCAGGTTAGAGGAGAAAAGAAGAACCCAGACCATAACAAGTGGTTTTACAGGATTGAAAGAGAAAAATCATATATCCTTATCCCTTCTTTGATTTCAGAACAGCAATTTTCCTTTCAAACCACCGATACAACAGCAGAAGGCAGGTGTGCTCAGACTGGAAGGATGTCTCTTCGACCTCCATGTGATCCAGGAGCTGAGCGGATGCATGCAGGTGTGATTATGCTACCACCAACTACTTGGATGGTTTGACATCTAATTAAAACATAATTTGTCCGTACTTTCATTTAAGAATTGTTCCTTTCTTGTTTTTTTATAAAGGCACAAAGTAAAGCCAAACGTGTACAGATCTGTGTACATTTGTAATCATTCCAATTCATCCTAATCCCTGGTTTTTTGTCACAAACATATGTCATTAAATTCTTTGGGATCAACCAAGAGTATACAGAATAGACTTATGCAATGCTCCATTTGTCAGTTTCATGGCTTTACAATGACAGTCATTCCGGTAACCACCCTGTGGACTTGCTTGCTTTAAAATACTAGTAAGAAACCCTGAAATTTGCTGGTTTCAGGACTGTCAATTTCTCTCCAATCTAATACTGAATGGGCATTAGTTTATGAACACGAATATACTGAGCTTGAGCCTGGAAAAAAGCCATTTTATGGGACTTAGGAGTGGAGACCTACGAATTCCTGAATAAATGTATGTTATTATCTGCCTTTTAGCATCTGGTACTTGGACATTATGCTCAGATCCAAACTTTCAATTTACCTAAGGAAAAGTCTCTTGTAAACTATAGGAAAAGCAAACAATTTTTGAGAAATGAAGCTTGAGCCAAGCACAAGGGAAACTAAGCAGCGACCTTAGAGACAGAATCTGAATCCTGGTAATGTTGTTTGCAAGGACAAACTGGTTCTGTGTAATGAGGTTATTGACCTGCACTGTTTTAGAGCAGTTTTAAACATGAGGGTGAGGCTCACTAAATCTCAGGCTGCAACATTAGTTGAGAAACCAAGAGTGATCAATAAATAGCCACAATCACCAGCTCCCAGGAACCTTCATCATAATAGGAGCTGCTGTAATTTTGGTCAGGTACAGAGAATAAGGTAACCTATACCTAATGTCTATTTATCACTGGATACTTATTTGAAAATGGAAGCCATTGATTAGCTGGGGCTTTTTTGAAAACTAATCAGGCTTTCCATCATTCCCCATGTAATAGCCTATGAAAAAATGTGCCCTCGTCTTCAAAATGCACAGAGGAAAGGAAGAGGTAGAACACTCTCTTCTACTCGTGCCAGCTTTTTACTAAAGAAAGATGCAATTCCTTGACATTTCACTAAAATTTCTTAACCCAATCAAATACTGAAACCCGAGTGACGGTTTTCCTTTTTCATAAGAAAGAGCAACAGAGAAAGGAAAGGTCACAGACCATATTGTGATTCTTTACAGCTGTTGGTGACAAACAGTATGATGCAGTAGCTTGATTTGAATTAAGCCAAACACTATGAAAAGCATCAAGGCTGGCAAGCAAAGCAATAAAGCCCCAAAGAATTTAATCTACCTTGAAGGTGGGACTACTTTTTGTATCGATGGCGGCACACCAGGACAGAAATGACTCCTTTAATGCAATGACTTGTTAATAGCCTTAAGATCACAAAGTATAAATAGGATATGTTGATCAAAAAGACAGCTTTGCCTTTGCTATTGCAGTATGGCCAATATTTCCTTACAAGTTATTTCATTGATTATAAATAGACCACGTCAATGGCAAATGTACAACAGGGGAAGCATAACCCATTATGAGGTAATGGATATTGCTAGAGGTTGCTTCATTACCTTCACTGGCTGAGTGGCTGGTTTTTCCTTGTATAAATGCTGCCCTTTAGACAAAATCTTTTCCACATCCGGTTGTTTAGCTTGAACTGCTACTTCAGTTTCCTGGGGAAAAGAACCCATACAGTGCAGATTAACTTCACAGTTAGCAATAAAATTACTAAATTTAAATATACCCTTGGAGACACCACATGTATTGCAGATCAATTTCTGCTCAGTACAGAGGGGAACAAAAATGTAACTTTTGGTGCAGAGAAAATAAATTAGAGGTCTCTGTGAAATACATAGAGTGCAAAGTTAAAAAAAAACACGCTTCAATTATATCATAAAACTGTAACATAGAGACACAGACACTAACATTTTATTTTTTCAAAAAAAAGTACAATGCAGTGAGGGGTATAATTTATTGATATAATTTATGCATTTAAATACTAATGTTAGCATCAGTAATCTCAATAACCTTAATGTTTATTTTGCTCTACTAACTTTTGGTTTACAGGATTCTGTTTGGGCGTTTAGATGTAAATTCTGTTTTGAAATGGAAATCAAATAACTCTTTCCACATCACTTTTGGAATTAAGTTTCTTTCCAAAGAGTAAACACTTAAAAGCATAGTATCAAAGCTTATTATATATTAAGCAGTCAAACTAAATAGGCCTTTTAAGGAAAGATTAAATTAAAATTTTTTTTACTGTTTGTTTTGGCTTATCCTGGGAAAGACTGAAGCATGACAGGAAAAAAAAATCCCTTTAGATTTATGAATATAAAGTGTTTTGTTACTGACTGCTGTCTAGGGTTCTCAGAGAAAGAACAAAAGAAATGTGCATAAATTGAACTGAAGGAAGTGAAGTTAAATATCACAGAAGACTTTTGGATGGAACTCTTGTTAAACACTAGGATAGAGTATTGATTAATCGATGGCAGGATCAGTCAGGGCCTGGGCAATCTTCCCCAGAGCGCTCTTGATTAGCCCAAATCTCTCCTCCTCCCACTTCTGCCCTGGAGCCTCTTCCCACTGCTGTGAGGACGTGTCTTCAGGCCATTATTTCCTTTCTACACTATGTTTGTACCTGTTCCCCTGCTCAGCTCAGGAGGGCAGGAAAGCCCTGAAACCACATCACTATAATTTTATACTGCACAGCAGGGTGTCTTGTAATTTATGGGTGCTCAGCACAGGCCCTTGAGATACATGGTTTCTTCATTTCTTATAATGACTACTGGGGAGAGGCAAGTGCTTCAGTCAAAAGTGTCTGTAACATTAAAGCTAACCCTGGGTGTTAGCCAGCATGTGTACAGATCTCAGTCCTTTCACGACAGGAGCCTGACTACTTCAGTCTTCCGGAACTGTTGACTGATGGTCTCACTGCCCATTGCCAGGAAAATATATCCTTTCTTCAAACTGCAGAACCCGGACTGACTAACTCTTCGCAAACTGAGGAAAGAGCTCTGATCTCAAATCAGGAAGGGGGCACATCTCTTTTTGGGCACTGAAATTCTAAAAAGTTCCAGCCAATGTCAATTCACCCCTACATTGTTTACTTGCAAAACATCTGGGTGTACTGAGTAGTGATGTAATGTCAAAACACTCAAGGACACAAAAATAAGGTGTTTCTCTAAATACAGTAAAAAGTGCATCTTTAGCAAGGTAAAAATTATTTACACAAAAAAGTAACCAGATTTTGCCACCTATACCTGTTTGAATCATCTATATCATGAACTGTCAAGTCAACTCCATGCATGGTATCTAAATTATACATTTAAAATTATATATGCACTACACATCAATCAAGGTACACAAAGCGGAGTCACCGCCATTCATAATGTACATATATGTGTATCCATTTTTCATTTTTTACTGTCTACCAGGGACTTTTCTCATGACTTGACATTGGCAATTACTGTTACTAGATATAGTGTTATGATTAGCTGCATCAAAGTCACAGCCTATGTGCTTAATGATGACATAGTTACCATTTATATACTGGCTACTATTCATGCTTTCCCAAACCCTGACTGAAACAGATTCCCACTTTGCAGCCCAGAGAATCCAGCTTAGATAAGCAAGCCAGTGGTGGCGATGACCACGTGAGTAACTTGCCCCTGACTGCATGGGAAGTAGGAGATTTAATATTCAGACACGATGCCATCTGAATCCCAGGTTCACACTATACCCACCAATATAAGCCACCTCTTTATGGGTGCTCAGCACAGGCCCTTGAAATACCTGGTTTCTTTATTCCTTATAATGACTACTGGGGAGAGACAAGTGCTTCAGTCAAAAGTGTCTGTAACATTAAAGCTAACCCTGGGTGTTAGCCAGCATGTGTATGATCTAGAGTTGCTCTAATTAACATTATTTCCCAGAATTAAGAGATTTCACTTTCATCATCTGACTTTATTTCATAGTATGATATATAACGACAAAGTACCATCTTTCTCCAACAATAAAGGACAATCAAAGCTGGCCGTAAAATTATCAGAGTTGTGTGGTATAATTAGGGATTCCAGATAAACTCTTGTGGCCAAACCATCCAAAACGAATCACTCTGGGCAGGAGGAGGATGCCAAGTTGTAGTAGTCATTCCCTTCCACTGGGAGGTTTTTTTGTTTTGTTTTGTATTTTAGACAGGGTCTCACTTTGTAGTTCAGGCTGGCCCTGAGCTCACTATGCAGCCCAGACAAACCTGGAAATCAGCACTCTTCCTGCCTCTGCCTCCTGAGTGCTGGGATGACAGACGTGAGCCACCACACCCGGCACTGTGGTATGTGGTATTGATTGCTCGTGGGTGTGAGTCTCCACGCCCAGCACTGTATGTGGTTACCGGGGATCGAACTCAGGACCTTGCGCTTACTAAGCAGGCTCCAGAACCACTGAACTAAATCTTGGCCCTCCACTAAGAGTTTTAATGAAACCTATATATAAAATGTACCATAAAGAATTCAATAAAAAAGTAAAAAGAAAAAAAAAATTGAAACTGTCCTCATTGCCACCCTATTGCCTTGTTTACTCTACTCATGTTCCTTGTTTTTTTTTCCTTTGTGATGTACCACAATTAGTCATGCTATGCATGTGGATTAATTTTACCATCCCTGGGAAATTATTATCTGTGAGAACAAATCTCGTGTATCTCACTCTGTTGTTATATTTCTGGCAGAACCTATCACATACCTATCAAAATTATTACATTTTGAGCCTCTGAGACTTTCATTATGCTGTATTAATAGAAACATTTATTCAGACAGTTGAGTGTTTTCATGGGATAACTTTCTAAGTAATTGGCTAGACTTAAATATATACTCCTTTTCTGAATTTCTGTAAAAAGCTTTGTATCTTCCTGTACAGATTAAAAGATTTTAAAATCTATTCTTAGACTACATTAAAAATAGATATTTTATGCTTTGTCTTTTCTTGATTTCTTTTTAACTGAAATTGCATTTCATTGGCATTTTCCTTCTGTGTCAAAATATTTACACGATTTAATTTTCATCCAGGAACCAAGGAAAGACTACAAATACAAATGTTTTGGCAAACAAATGACTATTTTACATAACAGATGCCAGAACATGACACCTCAAAGCAGGTACTTTATAGTTATTACACATGAAGTACAATAAATATTTTTTTAAATGTTGGTTTGTAATTTCTGTGGAGAAGTAAACCTCTGAGACTGGAGAACTGTGCTTCCTACAAAAGCTAGCAACTTCCATGAGCGTTAAAACCATGGAAAATTTTGGTCTTTTTCCAAATTCTCCTACTGCCATTTTCTTCACTTACTGAGCTTAAGAAGGCAACGTACTCTTCAGATTCATTCAAAATTTAATCTGTCACACTCAATAATTAATATTTATCACATGTGACACTTTTGTCTTTCCTAGTATTTGTACAGTACCACTTTGCATCAGACACAAATCTACATATATTTTCTCATTTTTAGTCAATATTTTGGGGTGGTATTGGGAGTGGAACCCAGGTCTTTGCACCCAAGCCTTTGTTATTTATTCTGAGAGAGGGTTTGACTAAGTCAACTAAACTGCCCAAGCTGGGTTTGAATTTGTGATCCCTCTACTTCAGCCTCCTAGAGTGTTGTGATTACAGGTGTGCACTACCTCTCTGTTTTTAAAGTTCGTTTCTTAAAACAGTGTTACTGGATGATACCCATTGCATCAATTGTTCTACACATTTATCAAATGATTCTGAGGGTTAACTGTATGCTACATCCTGGTACATGATACTAGACAAAATTTGAATCTTCATTCATACATGTAGATATGTACATAATACATGTGTTTTCATGCATACATATTATATAATATATAATACTTCCATGAACATGTATGATGTGTGTCTATGAAGTACACAGATCATTGAGCCTAAATGTGGAAACATATTAATGTGTTTGGGCTTGTGCACACACAAATCAAGATGGCTCTAATAGTGATGCAGATGTCCAATGAACAACTGGGAAAACAAAGCTGATGTCTAAGCAGCCCATATGTTACTTACAGCTGCAAGTGCTAAGCAGGTACTTGCTGGACAGAGTAAGGAAAAGACAGCAGGTCATATGAACTGTGCAGGATTTGCAAGTATGCAGGAATTGTAGTACAGTTGGTTCCCTATATTCTTAGATTCCTCTGTGTCCAATGATTCAAGCAACCATGGATTGAATTTTCTTTTTTTTTTTTTTTTTGAGACAGGGTCTCACTTTGTAGTTCAGGCTGGCCCTGAGCTCACTATGTAGCCCAGGAAAGCCTTGAACTCAGCAATCCTCCTGCCTCTGCCTCCCAAGTGCTAGGATTATAGGCTTGAGCCACCAACCTGGCATCTGTGGTATGAGGTACTGATGGCCCGTGGGTGTGGCCATCACGCCCAGTATTGTTGTATGTGGTTACCGGGGATTGAACCAGGGACCTTGCGCTTGTGAGGCAGGCACTGGAACCACTGAGCCAAATCTCCGGCCCGGATTGAAAATATTTTTAAATGTGTCCATATTCAACACATATACACATTTGCCATTATTCTCTAAACAATAGAGTATGATGATTTTGACAGCATTTACACTGTATCAGGAATTATAAGTAATCTAGAAAGGATTTTAAATATACAGGAAAATGTGACAGGTTATATGGAAATACGCCACTTTGAAAAAGGGAATTAAATATCCATGAGTTGTTTATATTCATACAGGAACCTCAAAAGTATCCTCTGTCCATGCCAAGCAACAACTGGATTTCTTCTCTTTAGGTCCTGAAAGCAGCTCTAATTTTAGTCTTCCAGTGAACAGACATTGGAAAGTCACATCATTTTCTTCTGTAGAAATGTTTCTCTGTCATCATGTCTGTCATTCAGCATGTCCTTCTATCATCACTATTGTCAGCTTCTCATTCTTTAATGAAATACTGCAGAGTTCAAGCACCTGGGGGAGATTTACTCTGGGCCCTTTGGAAATAAGAGTGATGGGTAAGCGAAATCACGTTCCGTTTTAAATTCTTTAAAGATGCTTCTGCTTGGCACATTTTTAGAGAACTAGATGTCTAATTGTATAAACCTTTGAAAAGTCACTTTTGAAAACCACTTTGAAAATGAATTTCTGTAATTTACTTTAGTACACTTATTTGCTGCATGCATTTATTAGTTAAAAGGTCAGTTATTAAGGGCATGATATTGCTGGGAGGGTCAGCTATAGTAAATCCAACTAAAATCACTTAAATATTATTTTGCATATTTTTCTGAATTGAATATAAGAAAAATGTACTACAAGAGGCTGATAATCACCCTGAAGAAATGAAAGAGTAAGTGAAATGAATTTTAAACTGTTGGTATCCCTCCAAAGAAACAAGATTCAACATGGAAAAGCAACAAATAATCCCAGAAAAACTGTCTATGCAAAGATAAGAAACTTCTGCTAGTATTCTCAGCTGTGATGAAAATGGCAATGAACAGCTAGGATGATACAGACTACTAAAACAGATTTTTTTTTTCTTTTTGAGGCAAGGTCTCACTATGTAGCCCAGGTTGGCCTGGAACTCATAGTAACTGAGTGCTGGGACGACAGGAGTGTGCTTCCACGCCCAGCTTCTGTCACAATGCTATTAATAAATCTGTTTCTCAATGTTTATCATGTATCAAAAAGTATGTGTTTCATACATGTTTACCCTACAGAAGGGATTCAAGCTAATCTCACTGATGCTGAAACTGGGAGATATTAGGTCCACTGTCTAAAACTGCCAAACATCCAAATGGCAGGGTTAAGATTACTGTATATTCAGGAGGGGTGTACCACAAAATCCTTCCTTTCTTCCTTGTTCTGCTGTGTACTACTGTGTGTGTGTGTGTATGTGTTCGTCCATGTGTATGTGTGTGTCTGCATATGCTTATGGCTACCAAATTTTGACAGACATGATGCTTTACATCACATTAATTCTCTCTCCTCTACTTTAACTCCAATACACTCAATGATACTTTTGTAAGGTACAAATGAGAGAAATTCTCTTCCACAGAAAGGAAATAGATCATTGCATATCCTTGAAAACACGCCAAGGGCTCCTCTTTGAGGGTTTGTGATTGCCAGACCTCCAATACTCGGGTCAGAGCACTGATTGGAGTAACCCTTTCATCTTACAAATGGCCTCCCATCTTTACATGATTTCAGATAGAGTGGAGAAGACCGCCACTAAAATGGAACTGGAACTAATTTAGTGGCCAGTTTTGTAAAGTAGAAAGTGTTTGACTTCAAAGAACATTCAGACAAGAAACTCTTCAAGGGGTTTCAACACAAAAAAATTCACTTCTAATATTAGAACATTTCCATTTAGGTTTTCTTCCCCTGCTTATTCTTTACATCCCCTACAATGCAAAACTGTACACAGGAGTTATGACCCTTCAGATACCCCAAGAGTTTTATTTCCATCACAGTATTGACAGTCTGTTACAGGCATAATTAAGGTGCATTAATTAGGTCATAGGGAGTAACTACTACTATTCCTTAGGAGAATAGCATGATATATATATATATATATATATAGATAGATAGATAGATAGATAGATAGATAGATAGATAGATAGATAGATAGATATATAATTTTTTTTTTTGAGACAGGGTCTCGCTTTGTAGTTCAGGCTGGCCCTGAGCCCAGGCAAGCCTCGAACCCAGCAATCCTCCTGTCTCTGCCTCCCTAGTGCTGGGATTATAGGCATGAGTCATCACACCCTGCACTGTGGTATGTGGTATTGATTGCTGGTGGGCGTGAGTCACCACTTCCAACATTGTATGTGGTTACCAGGATTGAACTCAGGACCTTGTGCTTGTGAGGCAGGCGCCAGAACCACTGAGCTAAATCTCCAGCCCCTAGCATGGTATATTTTTAAATCTTGCCCTGATAGTTTTATGAAATCCACTAACATAAAACTGGTTCACTTTTAGTTAATGCTTATTAAATATCTTTATTTATATTGGGCAGTTGCTGATCTGACAAGCAGTGAAGAAAAAGTGATAATTTTTTTTTTTTTTGAGACAGGGTCTCACTTTGTAGTTCAGGCTGGCCCTGAGCTCACTATGTAGCCCCGGCAAGCCTGGAACTTAGCAATCCTCCTGCCTCTGCCTCCCAAGTGCTGGGATGACAGGCGTGAGCCACCACGCCCGGCACTGTGGTATGTGGTATTGATTGCTGGTGGGCGTGAGTCACCATGCCCAACACTGTATGTAGTTACCAGGGATTGAACGCAGGACCTTGCGCTTGTGAGGCAGGCGCTGGAACCACTGAGCTAAATCTCTGGCCCGATAAAAATATTTTTAAAAGAGGAAGGTGATACTACCAAGTCATGTGCATATTAATATGCTCTTTTATTTCCTTTCTTTTATTCATGTTTTCTTGTAGACAAAGCCTTTGTAGTTCAGGATGGCCTTGAATTCATTGTGTAGCTCAGGCTGGCCTTGAACTCCTAGTGACTGTCCTGCCTCAGCATCCTGAGTCCTGGAATTACAGGCCTGCAGCAGCACACCCAGCTATGTTATTACATTTTCTAACAACTGATTTATGAATCACCATTTTTCAGTTTTTAATTCATGTGAAATTTATCTTATTTAGGAGACATTACATCTTCACAAGTTTAAGTCTTTTCTGGTCTCAGGAATATGATATGCTTCTCCATTTTGCACATAATATTTCTACAAATAACTCAACAGTAAGTTTATTTTGTGTGCATGGGGGGGCCTGTGTGTATGTACATTTGTATATGTTTAACTAGAAATTCAGTATTCTAAGGATAGTATGACATGAATAAGTTGTAATGTGTTTTCCTATCTTAGTTTTAGTTTTTTGTTTTACATATTGCCAACCTAAGAATATATGGATATATACACAAAACCTCAGATTATATGAATAGATCATGAATACCTACTTAAAATATATGAGAATATAAATAGCTCACTCACATACTTTAACATTCATTTATTTGTTCATTTGACAGACATTTATTAAACATTTACAATGTTTCAGTATCTGGGCTGGCAATTGGAAATACAAAAATACTGATACATAATTACATACGCAAAACATGTAACAAGAAGCAAAATGTAGTGTGCAATAGAGCAACAGAGTAGGATCAATCAGCACTGTCTGTTGCACAAGAGGGTCAGAAAAGGAAGGCTTAAGCATACACTTGGAATGGATACCGCTCCAGCAACCAGAGGCAGTAAGGACATACCATGTGGAAGAATAGGAAAAAATGGTATAAGACTCAAAGACAAAAGCCAGAAGAAAGAGGTATCTTTTCTACTCCCCTCTATACCTTACTGTAGAAGCCATAAAATGGTTTCAAACACAAGAAAGGTATTTTTGCATTCTAATTGATTTCTATAAAATATATTACATGTGAATCTATAAACAGGCAAACACAAGACCTAGTATTAAGGTGTGGTTTTCCACTCAAACGTATTTACCTGAATGGAATGTGGATACTGCTCCTGAAAAGCAAATTCAAGATAAAAGTGACAATCTTTTCTTTGACAGAGCTAAGTGTCCATTTGCTCATACTTTTCTCACTTATTTCTAAAGAATACCTCCTATTACTTGGCTATTTTGCTAACCAGAGTCAGAAGATTTCTGTCAAACACAACATATCTTTCATTGTAATGAGCGCAATTATGATAGGGTATGAACTTCTAAGAAAGTTTAAAAAAACTGAAATTGGCAGAGAATATCTATTGGATAGCATATCTCAGTGTCTGGAATGTTAAAATGTAAAAAATATTACTGTCTAATCAATGAAAGTCTGATCCTAGAATTGATTCTTCAGCCATTCGGTGTCATTCATTCTCTTAATATGATTGGCCTGGGGATGAGTATGCTTCTCTCCTTACTGATTTGGGCTTGATCATTTGCTTTCCTTTGATCAGTGGAGCATGGGATAAAGCGACAGTATGGTAGCTATGAGCTGCATCTTTAGCTGGCAATTCACAGTTTGCCAGTTCCTCTTCTTGACTCCCACCACAAGAAAGTAACATCCTGTGTAGTGGCTGCACTTTCAGTTTGGTTACTGGAAGAAGATGCTATCTGGGCAGATCCACAGTCTAGAAAGGGAAGACATTAACCTGACAGATAGGAGAGAGCAAAGGTATTGCTTATGTTCAGATACATAAGAAAATAATAAATGTCTGATATATGGCATTGGAATCTTGGAGTGGTGTGTAACTGCAGTGAGGGCTGCCAATTACAATACTATAGTAAAAGCCAAGCAATCACCAAAAATACATGTCTTACTGGGATTAAAAGATCAAAGTAAGCCTATAAAATAAATGTGCCCGGGTTACATATATTGACTCCACCATCTCTCATTCCACATATAAAGTATTTGCTAAAAAGGGTACCAAGAAACAAAAAAATGAAATGGAATCAGTATTGTTTTGGACCCTGACTTCTTCAGCCTAGATTGTCAAGCGGACTCTGACAAATGAAGGTTGATGGATGGAAAAACACAGCATCGTATAGCTGAGTTTCCTTCTCTTTCTCCTCATGCTGAGTGACTGTTCTTTTATTTATCTACAATTAGGTTTGCTCGACCACTGCAAAGCAGCTCTCTTTCACTGTAACTGCATGCTGTCGAGCACGGGCCCAGATGATTGACACAGAATGACAGGTTCTCTCTTTCTATTCTGGGCTAATCAAGGGCAGCCCACCAAAGGGAGGCTCTTTTTGCGATTTAGAGATTTATGGATTTCAAAAACAATCTGTTCAAATATACAAAGTATAATGCAGTATTGATTTTTAAAGTGGCAAGTGCAATGAAACTGAGAAGATACCATCTACTAAGCTGCAGAGCTGAGGATATCGAAGCCAACAAAAGAATGAGCATAGTAGTGATTACTAAGCAACGAGAATGGTGATCTTAAAGCGGATGTTTCAAAGTCACGTCAACAGACTTGTCACAAGTGAAACATTTCTAAAACTGCTTTAACAAATTATTTCATTCACTTAATATACATTTTACCTGTTCTCTGCAGAACAATGATTTGGGTACTAGATATATAAAATGAACAGAACAGACAAAAATTTCCTTTCCTCATGAAGTTTATATGCTAATAGGGTTGTGGACAGTAGAAGATAATTTTTGTTTTTTTGAGACAGGGTCTCGCTTTGTAGTTCAGGCTGGCCCTGAGCTCACTATGTAGCCCAGGAGAGCCTCAAACTCAGCAATCCTCCTGCCTCTGCCTCCCGAGTGCTGGGATTACAGGTGTGAGACACCAAGCCTGGCACTGTGGTATGTGGTATTGATTGCCAGTGGGCGGGAGTCCACGCCCGATACTTTCCTATGTGGTTACCAGGATCAAACCAGGGACCTTGCGCTTACTAGGCAGGCGCCAGAACCAGTGAGCTAAATCTGTGGCCCAGGAGATAAATTAATGTGGGCTGGAGAATGCAAAGTCCAAAAGAGAGAAAAAAAAAAAAGCCTTCAGTGAGCTAGAAGGTTCATGTCAGGGGGTGGGGACTCAGCACAGTGGTTTCCCAAGGATGTGTGTGAGGGGTGATGGGCAGTTAGGTGTAGGCACTTCAGAAAGTGCCTCCAAAGAAAGGCTTAGGGGCAAGGGAAACAACCGATGGGTATGAGAAAGCAAGCAGAAAGCCCTCTGGCAGAATGAATGCAGAACGTTCAAATATTTGGGCTCAGATTAATTGTCTACCTTCATTCTCTCCTGAAAACTGTTAATGTTGGAAAGTACAATTCCTACTGGGCACCACTGCTTTAAAAGATCTTGCTTAGATGTTCTCTGATATATGAAGTGGGAATATCCACTGAAAAAAACATAGTTGTAATGGTTCACCACATACAGCAAGTCTTATAACTGAGTATTTTGGTTTGTGCACCTTGGAAATTTGACCTAATGTCTCAGACTTTACATCCTAGGGTGCATAAGGCTTCCAGGCCAAGTTTTGTACTGTGTCAGCTCTGTGTGAGTCTCCCTGCTCTGCACCAGAGTGCCCATATGGGAGCGAGTAGGTGCTATAATTAAATAGCTCTTGGACCAGCTGTAGACGCTGCCGAGTGCCTGACACTGTCCCTCCCTGCCGGCTGTCCCCCTACGTCTACGTGTACCTGATGGTGCATGTGGTCAGAGGTAGCCTGCACCTAAGAGAGAGAGAAATTTTCTGATGGGTTTTACAGTAATCAATTATAAGACTGGCATTTTACTTCCAGAGATCAACAGCTCTAAATTTGGACACATTTTATAATTGATGGTGTGGCACAGTATAATTGGGAGCACTTTTTTTTCAATGACAAAATAGTGATGAATATTCAAACCAATGGTGGCTTAGAAATCATAAAATATGGTATGAGGCCAGGCTTTTCAAGTAGATTTAGGATCAAACGATTTAGCTCATGTGAAAGTATTATTAAATGCTACCTTTTATTGAAAACTTACTAAGTGCAAACTTTTGGCTATCTACTTAATATAAATCATTTCAGTGAATCTTAATCTCTATTACACAACCTTTCAGGAGAGAGTATCATTGTTTTAATTGAATTCTTTATTGGTACATTAAATATATACAGCTCAAAGTCACACTCAACACTGGGGAATTTGTACCACTCTATGACATGAGTTAATTTTCATGTTAAAAAATAGACTCGCTAAAGGTTAGAAAGCTTGCTAAGACACAAGCTGGCGAGTGATGGATCTGAGATTTGAGTTTTGGTCTCTCTGCTAGTTCTGCATTAAAATTATACTTTAAGTTCTATAAATTTCTTTAAACATGGGACCAATATAAAATTAAGATTTTATTCACTGAATACCAGAGATTAGAGTCAGAACATTTTGATTAGCATGTAATTTTACTTTTCCTTAGAATTTCTCAATTTCAGACCTTTTGCCATTTTGGGCTGGGTCATTCTTTCTTCTAGGGCCTGACCTGTGAGGTACAGGATGCTCTGCAGTATCTGTGATCCCCAATAACAAGATACCAGGGGCATCTCCTCTACCCTCAGTTGTAAAAACCGAAACTCCCCAGGAACTGCCTAATTCCCCCAGTGGGTAAAAACATCCCTGATGGAGAATCACTGCATTATTGAGTATTTAACTGAAAAAAATCTAAGAATATCTGTTTGGGGGCTACATTTTCATATGACTTAAAGTGAGGACCTTTTCTTTTTCTTATATGCAACTTTCATAATGACTCTTAAAATTGATTAGAATGTAGTTCTGATGAACTCTAACCATAATCATATATTTTCAATTGCTGGTTAAATTGTTCTGAATTTAAATATCTCAAAAGGATTAGGGAACACAGTTGAATCTGTGAAATGCAGATGTATATATAACAAAATGAATGTTACATATTTCAACCATGGACTATAATTATTTTTTAAAAATATAGCACAACTCTACGTTACTATAAATATGGTAATTGGACATATTTCTTGAAGTTTTAGCAGAGAATATTTATTAAAAATTGACTTTTTCTTTTGAGACAGGGTCTCACTTTGTCATTCAGGCTGGCCCTGAGCTCCCTGAGTAGCCCAAGCAAGCCTAAAATTGACTATTTTTAAACACCAGAAGTTTCACTTTAAACATTCAGCAGCAGAAGGCTAATTTTCACTAAAAGCAAAGAAAAGAACAATTCAATTTTTACTTCCTGATTGACACACATTTCAAATAAAATTAAAGATGTTTTGTTTTTTGACAATTAGGTGCTATACCTAAATTATAGTCATTATCTAAAACAACTCTTCCTAAATTTTTCCATAGCTGGTGAACTATTAAAGCCATCAAATTGGTACCTGAATTAAAGTCATGTTTTAAAAACCTCTGAGTTTTCTCCCCTGAATAGCCTTTCTTTAAACACGTACAGGGAACAAAGAAAATGTAAAACTTTTTGAAATCAAAGAAAAAAACACATGACAGAAAAACCATATTTTCAGTTTACTCAGGCTTCATTCTGAATAACACATCTTCATCTAGCCTGCCACATTTTATTTGATTTGTATGTCTTTAGCTAAAGCATGATTGTTTACTAGTCTCATGAAAAGTCAATGACAAAGTTTTAGAGAAGGAATTGGGCACCACCGATTTAGATGCATAAAGCCAAGATTTCTACTAAAAATCCAGAGTAAGCAAGCACTAATCAACCAGTAAGAAAAAGTAAAACATCCAATAGAGAAGTGGGCTAAGAATGTGAAGAATCAATTTACAAAGGAAAAAATAGGAATGGCCCTCAAATATGAAAATTTGTTCAAATGGGCCATAAAAATTAAGATAATAAATTAACATAATTTCCTACTGCTGTTCTGAAATCAATATGGAATGTATAATAAAAAATGTGCCAACTACACTAAGTCTGCAATCCCATTTTTTAGGTAGTTTCACAAGGCTATATATGAGGACAGCTTCAAAGAATTTTTTGGGGGGGTACTATTATTCTCCAAATATATTCATTTTAAATTAATATTTATTTATATATTTTTGACATAATGATCATATTCATCATAGGAAATTAACACCTGTACACAATATATCCTAATTCTTTTTTCTTTCTAGTCCCTTCTCTTGCCTTCAACCCTTCCTCCCCTTCCTATTTACAACAATCTTGTTTCCATTGTTTTCCTTCCATTCCATTCCTGTTTTTATTATTATTATTATTATTATTATTATTATTATTATTATTATTATTATTATTACTGAGACAGGGTCTTGCTTTGTAGTACAGGCTGGCCCTGAGCTCACTATGTAGCCCAGGCTAGCCTCGAACTCAGCAATCCTCCTGCCTCTGCCTCCTGAGTGCTGGGATTACAAGCGTGAGCCACCATACTCTACTCAGTATTGTGGTGTGTGGCATTGATTGCTGGTGGGTGTGATTCTTCACGCCCGGTGTTGTGGTTTGCTCTGACCTGGGATGGAACTCAGGACCCTGTGCTTACAAGGTATACGCCAAAACATCTGAGCTAAATCCCTGGCCCAATTGTTTTTATTATTCTTATTTCCTTCCTTCTCTTCTGGTAAATGAATTCACCTTGAGAACATAATTTGTTGTTGTTTTTAAGACAGGGTCTCACTTTGTAGTTCAGCCTGGCCCTGAGCTCATTATGTAGCCCAGGCAAGCCTCCAACTCAGCCATCCTCCTGTGTCTGCCTCCCGAGTACTGGGATGACAGGCGTGATCCACCAAGCCAAGCACTGTGGTATGTGGTATTGATTGCTGGTGGGCGAGAGTCACCACGCCCAGCATTGTATGTGGTTACCGGGGATGGAACTCAGGACCTTGCACTTGCGAGGCAGGTGCTGGAACCACTGAGCTAACCCTCCAGCCCGTGAAAACATAATTTTAAGTTAAATAAATTGATCACACATGTTGAAATGTCACACTTTCTCCTGTGTGAGAAAACCAAAGGGTTAACCAAGAGCAAATGGAGAATCGATTTTGGGGAGTAGGAAAACTATGTTCTTTTAGCATTGTTTACCTTAAAGAAAAGCTGAAAACAAGTGATAATTCATGGTTAATCTAATTGTTTTATTCTGATTAAAACTGAGAATTATCTTATTTTTACCTCTCTATTCTAAAGCCATTTACAATCTAGTTTTATTTTTATGGCCTTGTTAATTGTATTTATCCTAGTCATAAGCAAAGTTAATGCCTCTATTCATAACTGAATTACTGAAAATATTAAGAGAATAAAATAACAATGCTGTCTTTATCAAACCTGATCCAGTAATAACAGCATATATGCGGCAAAATGTCCAAACAGAATCTGTTTAGCTTTGGGTGAAGCATAGTAATATACATACATACATACATACATACATACATACATATATATATATATATATACATACACACACATATATATATATGATGTGTGCATAGTTTTGTATTCATGTTATCTTTCCAATTATGTATTTGTGTTATCTTTCCAATTATGTAAATCACTATTACTTATTACTGCTAATCCTAGAAGATACTGTAAGTTACCATTAATTAATTTTCTTATCATTTATTTCATCAAGTAATTTAAAAGACAGAGATTCCTATCTTTCCACATTTTCTCTACATGTTATTCACAAGATTTCATATAAAGTTCTCAAAACTGAAAAGCATGTACACATAACTTTCCAAATTTATGGGTCAACAAGTAGAATTTTAGTTGGATCTTGCATATAATTGTGTTTCAGTGGTTTTACATTCTAAATGCTTAACAGAATTTTTAATTTCAAGAACATCAATCTCATTTTAATGGCTACCATGTTACATAATCAATTACTACTATAAATGCATTTTGAAATATTTAACCTTAAAATTAAAACTTTTATTAAAATAGCCCAAGTATTATGGCTGCTTTTATTAATGATGTCCTTTATGCCTTCTTCTGATTAGTAATTGCTGAATATTTATGTTTAGAGGTGGTACTGAAGCATGCTGAAGTTGAAAGCAACTGCCTCAGATGTATTAAATATGTAAGTTCTACTTTTTGTAAGCATTGTTTTAAAATTACAGAGCAAGTTAAATGCATTTATACTAGGTAATAATTTAAGCAGTTAACTTACTGCTAGGATGTTGCTTTTTCAAAACATGTATCCGATGTATATTGAAGTGCCTGGTATCCTTTATGTATCTCCATATATTGTATATATAATATATAAAATATAATTACATAAAACACATGATCATACATATAAATATTTCCAGAATGTGAATACATGAATCTACTCACACTAATATTAGTACTTAAAAGAGAGCTAGGGGGCCGAGGATTTAGCTCAGTGGTTCCAGCATCTGCCTTGAAAATGCAAGGTCCTGAGTTTGATTCCTGGTAAACACATACCACAATACCGGGTATGGTGACTCGTGCCCACCAGCCATCAGTATAACATACCACAATGTTGGGCGTGATGCCTCACTCCTATAATCCCAGCACTTGGGATTAATAAATATTCCACTATTTATTCACAAAATAAGTTGATTATCTCACTCGGGAGGCAGAGGCAGAAGATATGCTGTGAGCTCCAGGCTTGCCTGGGCTACATAGTGACCTCAGGTCAGACTGAACTAAAAACAAGACCCTGCCCTCCCCCCAAAAAAGAGCTGGGAACAAAATAAGAGAAAGATATCAATAAGAAATCAATAGATATACAGAAATTTAGCAGTATTTGAACTATAAAGGTTATTTTTAAATCAAGTAGAGCTGTCACAAAAAGTATTAACATCAACTAATTTTGCCTATTAAAAGCTAGGAGCCCTTGTAACAGAATTGTACTTGTTAATTAGATTAATAATGTACTGTTCAATAACATTGAGTTTAATGTGATAAATGAGTTTTAGGATATAGGTGGCATATTCAAGAGGAAATCTGACCATGATATTTCTAAGTAACAAATTCAGGATGCAAAGTTTGGTTACGTTTTCACTGAAAAGAATCATATGACTTGGATATATTTTTACACTAATAAAATATGTTTATTCTGAATTTCAGTATGTCAAACAGTTCTTAAAACTTTCTCTGGAATGCCTTCGTATTTCATTAGATATTTTCATCTTTAATTTTCAGCTATCATTTTGCTCATCTTTAACTGGGAAATATGAATGGAAGTCTAATTTGGTGTGAATTCCTTTACTTTTTTTTTTTTTTTTTTTGAGACGTGGTTTTGAGATGTAGTACTGGCTTGCCTCGAACTCATGGTGATCCTTCTGCCTCAGGGAGTACTGGGATTATGAGATTACAGGTTTGTATCACCACACCTGGCAAGGAGTAAACTCTTGAAAAAGCAGTTGAATAGCAAAATCACTTGACTTACAGCAAATATTTCTTAGCGTGCACTTTTTAGCATTGGCTGATTTATATATATACTTACATATTTTACAAATGATTTATATTTATAAATGTCTTTTCTTCTCTCTTAGAAAATAAAGTTGCAAAATTACACCCATAACTTCTCTTGTTTTTGTTTTTCTCCTACAGCACATGAATGTTCTTCCTGTAAACACCAAGTCCACTCCCTACATACCACCATGAAATAAAAATGTAATGAGTGTCTTTATGTAGCTGTAACTTCTTGGCAGACATTCCTACCCATAATGATAGTCATTTTTACTTTTAGAGGTGTCATAATTATGTATTTAGAATTTTAAGTGTTCTTCAGTGGTAACTTCCACATTTAAAAATCCCTTTGGTAACCAATACAGTTTAGTGAGCACAGTGCAGAATTGCCTGACAAAGGCTCACAGCTAGGAGGTCAACGGAACAGGCTCACCAGGCCTGCAAAGGTCAATGATGCAGAGAGCAGAGGGTCAGAGGGTCAGAGGAGGGTACTGCAGAAGGGCCTGCCTGGCAACACTAGGTACTGTATGTCATGTAATTTTCTCTTATTTGTCAACTCAGTCATCATCTTGGAGAAAAGCAGGAAGAGATTGACGGAATCTGAAACATCGGCCATTTATCTACGAGACACCAACTCATACAAAAAGACTGCTTAAATTATTACTTCTGACTGAGGCAACTTTCTCTCACACCCCCCAAAAAGGGAGCATGGTGAGAATCACCGTGGAGTAAGTGGAGAACCTACCTTTGTCCAACTTGAATAACTGACTCCAAGACATTCCCATGGAAGTCCTCGTGCATATTGAATATATTTATGACAATTCCCCTTTTTAAAATTCATAACAGTGTTTACCAAGTGCAGTTACTCAGACCAACAGCGTCAAGACCCCCAGGAACTACATTTAATATCCTTAGCTTTCATCATGTACATTAAAGATACAGTAATGGGGCCGGAGATTTGGCTCAGTGGTTCCAGCGCCTGCCTCGCAAGCCCAAGGTCCCTGATTCGATCCCCCGGCAACCACATACAGTACTGGGCGTGGTGGCCACGCCCACTGGCAATCAGTACCTCATACCACAAATGCTGGGCTTCATGGCTCAAGCCTATAATCCCAGCACTCAGGAGGAAGAGGCAGGAAGATTGGTGAGTTCTAAGCTTGCCTGGGCTACATAGTGAGCTCAGGGCCAGCCTGAACTACAAAGCGAGACTCCATCTCAAACAGACACACACACACACACACACACACAAAACCACAAACAAACAAAAAAGATGCAGTAGTGTGGCTCTGGTTAACATTTAATAGACTTAGGAATTTTAATCTGAATTTTAGACCTGAACTTTAATTCTTTCCCTTACGTAGAAATGTGACATTTACCGTTCAGTGATACAGCTCTGTGAATAAACAGAACCATGGATACAGCATAAAGACAATCATGAAAGGTAGCTCAATCTTCTTTCGAAGTTATGATTAGAAGAATTGTACTGTTTTGAATATTGTAAATTGCAAGTGCACAGCATTTTTGAATGTGTATCAAGTCTTAGCCTACTATTTTATATCAATATTCAGTGCGACCATGGGCAGCAACCTGCAAGCTCAAAACCTTCCTAATTTAACTACCATTGTTTCTACCCTGTAGTCTGTGTGCCAATCAAAGCCACCCCTTAGGCAAGATAGTTGGTAAACCAGGTGGTCCATTCATCTACTTAACAGAAGTTGTTTGAAAATTTTTGGAAATGTTCCCATCTTTCTCCTCCACACATACTCAGAAAGGGATGGTATCCACATGCGAGGCAGATCTTTCTTTAGTGTATGTTTAAAAATAATGATAACACTGCTTCTGCTATTCTCACATAACTGCCTCTGAAGTATCATTATCTACATTTCCTCTTAATGGAGTGGTGGAAGACTGCTAAGGAAGAATTTAAAATTCTACTAGGCAGTAAAACCATGATATAACAAAAGTATAAAAAGTTTCAGGGTGACAAAATGAATATTTAAGATATATCTGGAAGCAACTGTATAATCTAGATGGGGACAGCTCTCCTTTATGAGAAAATGACATAATATGGATGCGAAAAAATTAAAAATGGGGACATTTAAATTTCCATTGGGGCTACTTCTCATATGTCAAGAGGAATGATATTCTGACTACAAAAACAGAATAGTAGAAAGAGGGAACTAGTGTGTGAGACGGAGTAAAGAGATTAAAAGGTCCACAGCTGCTCAGAATTAACTCTTGATCTAGATAAATTACATCTCAGGATACTAATAAAGCTGGCAAGCCCAATGGCAAGCCACGATGGGTGTCCCTGAAAATCTAGAAAAGGAAGTTTTCATTTTTATAAGGAAAAATAAGGTGTGGGAATAAAAGTGAAACCTGCCAAACAGTTATTTCAGACTTGGCTTGAAAATGAAATCCAGGCAGAAGCCATAAGCTTTTCTCAGTTAATGAATTTTGAAAGAAACTTAGTCAGTTGACACTGGGCCTTTGTAAAAACAAACTGCTCTAGCCATAATATATTGTTAAGTAGATAAGAAAAAGAAAACAAATATTTGCACAGCAGTCCAAATTTTAAAAATCTGTAATTATTCTATAATTTGCCATCGCACTGAACTTCCATCCAAGATTGTTTGTTCAGAAGGGCAAAGAGTGATTCCTAAGCAATTTAAAGGTTACTTTTTATATTTTCAGGTTACAATCTTAAACCGAGAATCTATTTGTTATAACAAACATTCATTAAAGCCTTTGTTTGTAGAAAACCATGTTTTTATCTCAAGTGTGCACTGTATTTATCTCAGTAAGCAAAAGACCAATACCCCCCAGGGGAAAAAAAAAAACTAGTGAAGAGTATAGCAGAGTGCACAGAGAGGGAAATAAAAATGATTTTGAAACACATAAACAAAGTTTATCCCCACTTAAAAAAGTACAAGAATGCAAATTTAAAAGGCAAGGAGATATAATTTTTGTCCTTAGTAAATCAGAAAGGTTGAAGACACATTGATTAGGCAAAGGCGGGGGGGGGTACAAACTCTTCATACACCTGATGAGAATGTTCTATGAAGAACAAGTTGGCCATGTTTCTTAAAAGGACACATGCCATTTTTATCAATCCCTGTAATTCTAGGAATTTATCCTATAGATAGTTTGCAAAATGTGAAATGTCATATACACAAAGTCAGATTTTAGGAATTTGAAAATAAGACAATGTTCATTAATTCAAGTTTGGTTAAATGAAATTCACACATCCTTAGAATAAAATAATGTGTCATTGTTTAAAAAGACATTGTTCTAAGTATAAATATGGAAAATAATTGTCAGTATATATCTTTACATTGAAAACAAGCACTGTTCAGAAACAGTAATAGTCTAACAATTTCTGAAGAGGACAGGATGAGAAGGAACAAACACACACACATACACAAACACACAAACACATATCCTCCCATGGGAAGTGTAAACTGGGAAACTGAAAGCCTCCGAAGACTATGGGGAGAGACATTAGGCAGTTCAAAGTATGGCTTGCAAGAGAGAACCAACAGTTTTTTGTTTTTTTGTTTTTTTTTGAGACAGGGTCTCGCTTTGTAGTTCAGGCTGGCCCTGAGCTCACTATGTAGCCCAGGCAAGCCACCACGAACTCAGCAATCCTCTTGTCTCTGCCTCCTGAGTGCTGGGATGACAGGCGTGAGCCACCACGTTCAGCATTGTGGTATGCGGTGTTGATTGTTGGTGGGCGTGTCTCCACGCCCAGCATTCTATGTGGTTACCAGGGATCGAACTCAGGACCTTGTGCTTGCGAGGCAGGTGCCGGAACCACTGAGCTAACCCTTCGGCCGTAGTGCTCATCTTCTAAAGATCCAGTTCAGACCACATATCCTTTTGGATGCTGTCTCTAGACCAAAGCTTCTTGTGTGAAAATACCTTTAAGAGAGCTTGTTGAAACAGATTTCTAAACTTCACCCCCATGGATTTGGGCTTAGGAGGTATACGGCAAAACCTAGAGATCTGCATTTCGACTAACCTTCTAGAAGCTGCTGATGCTGCTGGCCCAGTGACTATACTTTAGTAATTGTGATCTAAAAAATAACCTAGTAGAGAAAACTGGTTAAGAATTAAGAAAGAGGCTAAATGAAGAGTTGTTCTTTTTAGTCATTATGGTATCCTCTAAATGTGGTCGCTATATGGTAATGCAAATGTATCCACAATGATTGTATTCAATACACTGAGTATATTTACACATCAGTTTAATTCTAATCAAAATGAGAGTTCAGAGTCACCTTAACATAGTACGAAGTTGTAATCAACCAATAGATGGTTTCTTAGCTGAGTAAAAATTTCACTAGTTTACTTGGAGAGGTTCATTGCAATTACATTAGTATTTGGTGGTAACATTCTTTTTTTTTTTTTTTTTCCTTTTGAGACAGGGTCTCACTTTGTAGTTCAAGCTGGCTCTGAGCTCACTGTAGTCCAGGCAAGCCTCAAACTCAGCAATCCTCCTGTCTCAGCCTCCTGAGTGCTGGGATCACAGGCGTGAGCCACCATGCCCGGCACTGTGGTATGTGGTATTGATGGCTGGTGGGCGTGAGTCTCCACGCCCAGCATTGTATATGGTTACCAGGGATTGAACTCAGGACCTTGCACTTGCGAGGCAGGCACCAGAACCTCTGAGCTAACCCTCCGGCCCCTGGTGGTAACTTTCTTATGTGAGGTTACATGAGTGGTCTCAGCCTTGCCTAAGCTCCATCAGGAAATGGAACACACTGACCCTAGGGTTATGGGACCTCAGGGGACAAATATGAGTAAGGCTGGGGGGGGGGTGTGACAGTCTCCCATCTAATTCTAGAAAATAGATGCCACAAGGGCAGGATGGCAGGTATGTCACCTTGAAGGAACACATGTGAAACAAGATGAGAGATGTTAGACATTAGGAAGTTTAGTATGACTCAACAGGGACAAGTTACTGCTGAAACAAGTGAACTCCAATGGTTAGAGGCATGGACTTTGGGAAACTAACACAATGGCGCTTTGGCTGGTTAACAAATGTCCAACCAAGGTCCCAGCTGTCTCGCTCTCCTTCCCATAGCATGCCCATGTTTCCTAGAGTGACATTCTTCAGTATAGTATGTGTTGGCAGTACATGAAGACATTCCCAAGCCTATGTGGTGATGGAATCAGTTTCCAGGTTCACAGTCTCCACAACGGATGTAACTGAGTTTGTCCTTGTCGTGTATATGCCATGCCAATTTTCTTTCACACTTTTTTCTATTAACAATAGCCCTTTGCTAAGTTTATAAAATAAAAACTCATCTTTGACCTATCCAAGAAACATTTATGCCAAATGAAGTACAACTCAAAATATTGGTGACTGATTTTTCTTTCTCTAATGCTAAGGTTTGAACCTTCAGCCTCACACATGTTAGGCAATCAATCACTGAATTACATCAACAGCTCTTGAAATCCTCTTTTAATCAAGGGACCATTAACACATATCAGCCCATCTGGCTAATACTCTCATTTCCAATAAAAATCTCTCAGGGCATGTTTAATTACTGTCAAAAGCTCAACACACACAGTATTTAGGTTATGTGGTTCCTACTAAGTATATCTGTTGTTAATTGTAGATATAACTATCTGGTAGACTTAAAATCATAGGAACTTATTTTTTTTAAATTGACTATAAGTCCACATAGATATAGCTGTCATACAAAAGTATGGTAAATTGATTTAAAAAGACTGTATAGCATAAATATACATTATATTAGGATAATTCTTGGGGTGTAGAATGGGATATAATTTTAAAAATCAGGTAATAATTTTTTTATATTTCAAATATAAGCTTTTTTATGTATTCCAAGTGGATAATGGTGGGTATTATATCACTGTGGAATTTGGATTCCACTGGCTACATTCAAAGGAGTAACATGACACCTTTTAAATGTCAATATTTACAATATTCCAGGGGTGGAAAACAGCTACCGCCTTTAAAATGTGGAAGATGATATTCAGTTTTCTAAAGTATTTTTGGAATTTTGCAAACAGAATTGTCTGAGTATGAAACGTAACAGCAGTTCTTTTTGGAGCCTTCCTCCATGATTTGGCAGGGAAGCACAGAAGCACTCTGACCTCCCTCATGAGGCAGAAAACAGTGAAAGCCATAGCAGTTTCTCTTGGCCAACAAACTGTTAGTCCTATTTGAATTATCTGTTCAAGGAATTCTCAATTCAAGAAACTGTTTTCAAGTTTATAGTGTTCTCCTTGCATTGGTAAGTTGAGTTAGTGAACTATGAAAATCTCATGACCATCTTTCTTAGTAAGTTTTTCTGTTAGCAACTTGCCAGCTTCCTTTTGAAAGTGGGGGTATTGTGAAAAACCTAATTTTTCTCCTTAGAGCTTTTAGCAAAATTGTTCCTACAATGAAAGGTTCCACTTGCTATCGTTTTTCTATGCCTTAGGAAATGTGTTCTCTACCTACTTTTATCTTGAACCAATAGAGTTCTAGGAAAATTGACTCCATTTTTCATTTCAATAAAAAAGAAAGTCAGGTTAAAATAGATTTTATCCATTCAGATTCTCTGTAAATACCAGATGGCCATTATGTATCTCCTCATTCACTCATTCAAATATTAACCTGGTGCCTCCATGTGATTACATGTCCTGACATGTAATCACATGTCCTGACATGTGATTACATGTCAGGACAAAGAGAAATCTAAGAAGCTAGCCTACTCTGCAAAGATTACTGAAAATTCAGCCCCTATATGGAGTAGGTTACATTAACTCTTAGTTATAATCTTTGCTAGTTTGTTATAAAATGTTCACAAGTGACAGACAGTTCACTGTTATCTACTTGGTTTTCCCAGTAAAATGAGTCGTCAATGATTAAAATATTATAATCAGTGTCTGTAAATGACACTCTGAGAAACAAAAAGAGTGAAGGGAAATGACTTTGGAGGGAGAATATACGAGGGATGCAGGATGTGCTTTTGTTAAGGAAAAAGTAATTTTCTCCTTATGTCACACAGTCAGTATTTGTAAGCTTTGGAAAAATGAGCTATACCCATTATCCATCTTCTCACTGTCCTTACTCTCTCCTAATCTTTTCCATCTCTGTGTGTTTCTTTCCTCAGTACTGGGTATTGAACTTGGGATCTTGCACTTGTCAGGCAAATGTGGCACCATTTAGCTACATCCAAAATAAAGTTTGAGAAAAGGAATAAACTCTAGTGCACTGTAGGGTGGCTACAGTTAACAATAATTATCGCATATTTCAAAATAGCTATGAGTGGATTGTAAATGTTCCAAATAAATAACAAATGCTTGTTGTGATGCCAATTTAAAAAAAATAAAAAATGAGCTGTAGTATCAAAAATATACTAATGAAAAATGAGTTAAATTTTCTCTTTGTTAAAATGACATTTTCTTGGATTATTACTCTGATTTTTAGTTAAGATTATAAATATTTAAGATAAACATGATGCCCTTATAAACAACAAAATGATTACTATAGTTAAGTAAATTAGTATATTCATCTCCTATAGCAGCTTTTAATAAAAGACTGTAATTTTTTTTAACCTTTGGAATAATCTGTGAAGGAAACGGTCTATGTCTTACCAGAATAAATTCTGTTTTAAACCAATTTTTATCATGTTCTTGATTATTTAAGACAACGTTTTAACTTACACAAAAACTAAACGGTTTTAGTTACATAACATCTCATATATATATTTGAAATCTTTTGTTGTCACTTTAAGTAGGAAGCTATGCATTATTTTATACTAACTCAGAATCCTATTTAGCCAAGTATTCAAACTTAATGTTTTTTACAACCTGCAATATTTTGCTTTCTCTTAGTGAAATCTTAGTAAAATGAAATATTCCCAGGGTATGTTTTTTCACTGTATAAAAAGAGAAACATTAAAAATAAGGTTCCCTAATATGTTGAACAATATAAAAAGCACTGTCAATGCCATAGCCTGTGCCTTCTGAAGTTCAAGTTTTTGGAAACTTAAGCCCCAGTATAAAAGTGGTCACAAATGGGACCTCTGAAAGGCGACTCATAAAGGCTCTGCTCTAATGAATGAATGTGAATGGGCTTGTTAGAAAAGCGGTCCCCCTTCCCCTTGTGATCCTCTCCACCACGTTGTGACACAGCAAAAATGTCCTTGCCAAGTGCCAGGCCTGTCCTCTTGAACATTTTAACTTCTAGAACCACAAGCCAAATAAACTTGTTCATTATAAATTATTTACCCTCAACTATCATACTTCTGCAACAGAAAAAGTTTAAAGTGATAAAATAAGTAGATATTTATAAATAGAACAGAACATTTATCCTCTCTCTCTCTCTCTCTCTCTCTCTCTCTCTCTCTCTCTCTCTCTCTCTCTCTCTCTCTCTCTCTCTCTCTCTCTCTCTCTC
>PVIC010000792.1:32631-63475 GCA_004025085.1 Thryonomys swinderianus | reverse complement strand
TTGCCTAGGTTGGATGTAAACTTGTGATTTTCCTGCCTCAATCTCCCAGAGTATCTGGATTACAGACATGCGCACCACTATCCCTGGTGCTGTCTACCTCTCATTCCTGCCTGGGGTCTCCAAAAATTCAGAGCTTCCTGTATTTATTTTCATGGCAATAGGTTCAATAAGTACCTGTCTTCCTTGTGATAGATGGGTGAGAAAAATTATTAGAAAATCAAGGCTTTAACCAGAATATCACATTTCAGAGTTCAATACATAGAATCAACTGTTGCCAGATAGTTTAAAGTTACAGTTTACTTCATGAAGCCAGCCCTTACAAAAACCCTTTGGTAAGACTGCATGGTCACTGGCCTACAGAATTCTCAGTCTTATAGATGAGTAAGGGGTTTCACTTTCTCGCTGTCCTAGGGACCTTAAGATATTCTGGTGACCAGGATAACGGAATAATTCAGACAAATCTAAACGTATGGTAAATTAAATCTGCTGGCAAGCTTTTTGGCTTGACTTACTAACTCTGAGGTTTTTTTCTTTTAATTGAATTCTTTATTGATACATTTTATATACAGCACACAATCACAATCAACATTGGGGAATTTGTACCAGTATATAACACGAGTTAATTCTCATTTTTACCCATATTCCTACCCACCCACAACCCCCCACCCCCTTTTATACATGTTATTTCTTTTTCTTTCCAAATCATATGTATTCTTTCCCCTCATTACTTTCCCCTACCACATTCCCTTTGAATATTTCCTATTTCACAAAATCTATCATACATTCTAGAACTCATTTACATTAAAAGCCAGTGAAATTCCATTTTAAGTCTACTTTATTTTTTACTTTGTTTCAACCACACTCAATACTGAGTTATAACTGACAAATCAAAGCGTACATACTTAATGTGCACAACTTAATGAGTTGAGAGATAAGTACATATCATCATCACAATATATACTATAAACTTAGGCATTGTCTTAAAAAGTTTCTTCCCACTTTGATTGCTACAGTTGTGAAAAGAACACTTAACATAACATCTGCCCTTCTAGAAAATTTCTAAGTATATGATGCAGTACTGTTAACTACAGGTACTACACTTACTATAAAAAAAGTACCAGGGGTTTCCTCATCCTGAGATTTCTTATGAAAACTTCCAGAGAACTTAAAAAAGCCTTTGTGGTCACTTACTATTTTCATTCCACCTATGTCAAAAAACATATCGGTATTATGTTTTTACATAAGAATAATCTTTTATGTTTTATCAAAAGGTGGTGACAATATAAATAAATTTATATTTCAGTAAGAAACTATAGTATACCTGTGTGGCTTATCGGGTATTCTTTTTCTCTGAGCTATTTTGCATTTCCTTGTAAACTGCCTGGCTTTGTGCAAATTGGACTGGATTCTGCTGTTTTATAGATCTTGTCAGTCTTTACCAAATTTCAACTCTTCTACTCTCTCCAGTATCTGGCTACAACTGTGCAAATTAACCTTTCCAATTTCTCTCCGACCCTTTGGATTTGGCTGGAGAAGTAAATTGTGTCTTTCCAAATCCTTAATGAGATTCTGGGCTGGAATATAGCTGCCCTTTTACTGCAGTATCTAAAGAAACTCTGCAAGCTAATATTGACTGACCATAAAGCAAACTACTGCAACAAATTATGTATGGGCGATTTTCCTGTCTATAGCTACTGATGTGTATCTCATTCCAGAAGTTCAGGAAGCACCCATATCTTGCACGTTCTGCTCGAGGCAATAACCGTGGTAGTAGATAATCTCACTGAAACCTTTAATTTCCATGCCATTGCTGAATGCATTTAATCTGAAAGCCAAGAAACCTTTCAGACTGCCAGTGTCACGCTCACCTGTGCCATTTACAGACATTTCCAACCCAACTTATAAGAACTTTCTTAATTGGTTGCTTTCTAGACTCACAATCTGAATGTATAGCCCTTTGTCTTTGTTTTCCTTCTTACTTTCATAGAAATTCCCCTTATGACACACCTGATGGCTTATATCATCCAACAAATGCCTTCTAATTCTCACAGTTGGTTCGAGTAGTCCTTCAACAACAGTAAACTGTTGAAATAAGCTATGTGATCCAGCTCTCTCAAGTTGCTCCCTAGGAAACCTGGTTTCCCTAAACAAAAGGAGGAACTGACAAAAGATGGCTTTCCCACTAGTGTGACTAAACTTGAGACGGCTTCTTCCTGACCTTAGGTCTAATCTTCCATTTCAGAGAGACTATACTCTAGAAACCCTTCTATTACATATTCTCTCTTTCTTTCTTTGAGATGTAAATCTCCCAGCCTCTTGCTTTACACCTCAGGAGTATCTTTCCTGAGAAGCCATGAATCAACTCTTTGAAATGTACTCATCAAGGTAGCTAGTGCACCTAACCTCCAGTCTCTGGGAGAATAGGAATCTAACTCCAAAAATTTCCACTTAGTGAACACAGATAGTCTAATTAAAAAGACCAACCTCCCCGTAATATCCTCCAATAGTATTCTACTACTGACCCAGCACATAAAAGCTCTTCTATCTTTTGCTTCTACAGAGCTGAGTCCAATCTCTCTCCTCTGCAAAAGTTTTGAATAAAGTCTTTTCTAGCCTTTTCAACTGTCCAGCATAATTTTTCTTTGACAAAACCTGTAGCTATGTGAACACATGCAGCAAAGGCTTTTTTTTTGTATTCAGTCATTTTAATGGTCAGTCATTATATTTCTGTCATGTGTGTGGATTTGGCATTATGAGCAATTATATTTCTTACACGGGAAGGAACAGGGAGAAGAGCAGCACACTGTATTTATTGTAGACTACAGAAGGAAAGTCATTCTTTAGGGGAAGACAAAAATCCCTAAACCCTCCCTACCTTCACCAACAGGAAAGCATTTCAGGCAGTAAACCTTAACATAAAATGATGTATCCCCCACCTTTTATTTTAATAAAATTTCAAAAGGAGTAGTTAAGCAGTTTTATGTCAGACAAATAGTATACCTCTAGCTTATTATTGAAAGCCTTCATTAAAGATTAAAAACATAAGACCCTTTATAGAAACTCTAAACTGGTCCTTAGATCTTAGCATTCAATTATCATTTGTGAAATCTGAAATCAACATATTTTATGTCTAAACTGAGAATACATTTCAAAATCAAAATTCAAAAGCATGCCTTCTAGTGGGCTGACTGATGGGAAAGGGCTGTGATTATGCCTAATTTTCACCCTCTATATCACGATCTCATTGATTATGTTTCTCAGCTTGCTAAGGGTTCTGTGAGGTGATTTTCAAGATGAATATTGCTATTTGCAGGATTTCCTGAATAGGAATATTTCGAGAGTAAATTGCACAAACCAAGCGATGTGCAGTCAATTTTCACTCCAGCATAAACAGTGTATTAGAACAGAGCCCTTAAGGCTTTTTTTTTATTTGAGTTTCATTACACAGCTAGCTGCATTTCATCAATAAGCATGAGGTGCCAAGCAGGCAAAACTGAGGATCATAGGAGGTATTATTCTTTTTTCTAACATGCTCAGAGTTTGACTAGAAAAAAACAAATGACCTGAATGCCAGGGCTTCACACCCTTTGCTACAGTGTTGTCATGGACATCATAACGGGGGAAAAAGTTCTTTAAATTTAGAAGATTGAGTGAGGGGCCTAGGTGTTTGTACCTCTAGTTTCTTTGCATTACCTCATTGCTAACTATTTTTTTAAAGCAGTTTCTTTTTGTGTTAAAAATAGGCATGCACTCAAAAGTGGTTAAAAACTTTACTTTTGGTAGTTTAAAGTTTAACAGAGAAAAATCCATTTTCCCATGTTTCTTTAATTGAAAAAAACTTTAATCTCTTTAATCAGAGAGCTTCCGAAGGCTATAAAGACTAAAATCCCATATCTTAAAGCAGAATAACTCTGTAATCTTAATAAATCATTTATTCAGTAGGGAGTAGAGAAAGAAGCTAGACAAAGCAGGATAAAGAACTAGGTAAGTGATTAAATTATTCACACAGGTCACCACTTCCTAATTATAATCTTGGCATTTGAGAGTTATTGGGAGAAACACTGGAGTTACCATGTGTATGATTTTATGTTCTTTTTTTTTTTTTTTTGTCTTGGATACAGCCACAAGCAGGAGAAAAATCTGAAGGGCTACTTTTGAAATCTGAAGTTTGAAGATGAAAAACTTAGGTACCTAAGACTGAAGCCGAGGGCCTTTCTACAAGGGGGGAAGCAGTTGCCTGCTCCTCAGCGATGCAGACCAAGCTGCAGGAGGAAAATAGTGCAACTGTAACTACACACACAGCAGTGAGAGCGGTGACCCAGAACTTTGATAAAGGCAATAATTCATTAGCTCAGCTAAGGGTGGTTTTCACTCCAAATTGGAGAGACACATTTGGCAGGGAACTGTGGTCCATAGACAAAGACCCAATGTTTTGAATATTTGAGAACCATTCTGAGGACACAGACTAAGACGAATAGCACTTTGATTGAATCAACAGGATCTGTTTGTCTCAGAGAACTTTGTTATCTTTCAAATATATCCCACAAGTGAAGACAGCTAACATTGAGCATATACTTCATGATTTTAATAAAAAGGCATATATTAATCAGAGATCATACTTGAACGCAGAGGACTAGGCTTTTAGCTGTGAGTTAACACAAAGCTATTTCTGGTTGAAGGGAAAGAGTTTGCATGCATTGCTCTTTGCAATACTAAATCAAGGACTTTAAGAATATACTGGATCCAAGATTATTGGACATCTGGCTGAGGTAACTGTATATTTGGCCAAATAACTGTACTTCCTTGTTTGGTTTATTTATGAAGTACAGAAGTATCAGTATCAATGAAATGTAGCTGCTCTGGTGAATAGGAGCTAGTGAAATAGTTCTGAAGACATCATGTACTAGCCAAATGGAAAAACGGAAGGAACCTAGGACTGATGGTATCTCTGAACTGAATATATTTTGTGGACTATCCAGTCTTGCCCTTTGTGACCATGTATGACTCAGGTGCAGGGTAACTAAGGAATCAGAAACCATCTGTCCGTATCAAGATCTGTATTATACCTTTCAAATGCAGGTTGTGTTGCTACTTGTCCTGTGTATGTCCTTAAAGCTAAAAAAATTTGCCACTGTCATGGCTGTTGTTAATTATGAATTTGATGGTCAGACTGAATCCAAGACCATGGCACTCACAAAGCAAGGTGAGTTCTGTATTGTCAAACAATGTTTTTATCTGTGACTTACACAGTGGCATCTGCTCTTGGAGAACAGCTACCAGAACAGTAGACACAAATGTCAGAAGAAGTGAGAAAAAAGGAAGGAAGGGTACTTTGGAAATATAACTCATTTTAGCTGGGGCATATGCCTCTGTCACTCTATTCGTTCATTATCTTCCTTTGAACACATCTTTTCCAAACTCTGATCTTAAGAAATTTAGGTAAGAATCGATGTGAGCAGGAAATCTACAAGTATGTGTTATATGCAATTAAAGTAGGGATGGAGAATAGATTATAGACAAAAATATGAGGTTCTCCAGACGTGTGAACCTAATGAAAAAATTTCTAGTAAATGCTGGAATAAAAAAAATGCTAGTCTAACAAAATTATTATTATAATAACAATAATGATGTCAAAGATTTTCTGCTTGACCAAACTTCACTCAGGTTTCTAAAACTTCTCCTAGGTCTACAGAATCTATACAAAATTGCAGTCTCAGCAAAGAACCATGTTAAATCACTTTAGCCTGAACCCCTCACTCTTGGTATCAGAAGAACTTCAGTATCTGACTGGCTTCCTCAGCCTCCTATACTGCCAGGAGATGTTTGAGCACTTTGTCCTATTTTCAGGAAGAATATTGCTAGGTTGGTAGAATCCAACCTTACTTTTTGATGCTTCTTCAGTTACTTTTCATCTGGTGGTTCCCACCCTGTTTCTGGGGTATAAATTCCCACTTGTCCACGCTGTGTTCAGAACTGAACCTAATTTAATTGGCCCACAACAAAATCCCATTGCAATGACTTCTTTCTCTGCCATGATGTGCTGAAAAAGTTCTTCTTATCATACTTCATATCATATTTCCTCTAACAATGACAATGACGATAATGAATTCCGGGACATTGCTGTTCTTTTACCAAATGATGTGTAAAGCAATGAGTCCCTACCTTAATGTCAAATGGTCCAGTTTGACTGGGGTGATTGTAAATTTCCAACTGATTCCTAACAGGAGACAGCCACAGAAGCAGATGATCTAACTGCTCTTCAAGCTGCCCAAAGTCTTTTATGTGAAGCTCAAGTTCTCTTTGTTTTTCAGGCAAAGCTCTAGAAACCTGAGAGGGGAAAAAAATTAACAAATTATAAATGACTGTCATGGTATAAACAAAAAAGGCATGAAGTGTTTAAAAGTATTTATCATGACATATTATAGAAATGTCCTGATTTTGGTATTTTAAGAGGATAATATTGATTATTTACATTACATGTTAGAAATGAATTAATATATTGGCAATTGCATTATTATTTCTCCAAAAATATCATATACCTTAAAGCTAGTAATGCCTTCTTGGAAATTCAAAACACACACCTATACAAATGCATACTTGACTCCAACCAGTAAATGCAAATGAATACGTTGTTCACATATCTACTCATTTAATATGAAGACATTCTATGTACTATATACCAATCATACTACATTTGCAATTATAAAATAAGAATAAGCCATAAGCCAAACTATTCAGCATCAGTACCAGTTATGTACCATAGGTTTCCAAATCTCAAATGAGTGATTTATACTTAAAAAGTCGATAAAGTCCAAACCAAACCAAACTATAATTTTTGTTTGTACAGAAATAATTTATTTACTATATTTGTTTCTAGCTTTCTTTTACACTAAGAAAAACTGTACAAGGAAATCCTTTACTTGTAAAGAAACTGATAAAGTATGCATTCTGATGAGCTATAGTTTGTGAGCTTTAGTGAAGCTGAGTAAACCAAAAGCAGATGATTAAGATGAAGGTAAAAAAAATCAATATTATAGTAGAACACAGGATGAATATAAATTATTTTTATTAAGGACAGTATATACAAGCATCATGGTTGGAAATTTCATATTTATTGCCTTCTTTAATCTACCCTTTCAAACTCTGATATATGTAATATAATGCCCAAATTTTCTATATAGATGATGACACTGGAATTGAGAAAAAATTAGTTTAGGAAGAATATGATATAGTATTAAACATTGTAAGGTCTACAATTAGGCTTTAAATACTGTTTCAGTTCTTGCCTAACACATTAACCAAGTTTTCTCTAACTTTCAATGCCTCTTCTATAGACTCTTTAGTCTGAGGATTATATAAAGAGATAAATAAAAATAGCTTAGACCAATATTCTACGTGACAGTAAAAACAATGAGCCATTAGATGTTAGCAACTATCACTCAAGGTCAAGTGTAATGAAGGCCAATATTAGCAAAAGTAAAGTGCTTCTGTTCAGAATATCAAGAATTAAGACCGTTCTCCAGAAATAATGAACATAAGTGTGAAACAACAATGCTTTATGGTATTATTGTTTAAATAAAAGAAATGAAATATTGCAAAAATTGAAACTGTTACATCTACTATATAATAATATTTTGTGATTATAATAAAGAAAATGTAATGGTCAACTGAATAAGCACATCAATATGCTAGAGTCTAATATACTACACAAATAAACTAATATGCAAAACAGTGTCACACATTTTGGAACAGTTTAGATACTTTTTAAAGAACTCATTAGTAACTATTATACTCTTTAATTGGATATACTAGAAGTATTCATGAACAAAAGCACCAGCCAATTTATAGGGGAAAGAATTTTATAAAAGATCATGTTACATGTAACTAATATGCTCAGTAAAACATAATGTGAAAACAATTGCACATACTACATCAAGTGCAGGTGAACACATGAACAAAGGGTTAAATCCAGCCTGGGACTAACTTAGGTTCTCACAGCTGTTTCACTGGAAAAACTAATATTATTAAATGAAAGGGAAATGTTGGGCCTTCCTTTATGTGGAACTGAACCTTTACTTGGGGAGCACTGAGTTGGAATATAGATTTTGGATCTCTGTGAGTTAAATGGTATAAAGACTGATAGGAAACAGAGGTCGTGGCTCCTACTTCAGGTGATCTGTATATATCTTGGCCTGTCACCCTTGGCAAGAGAACAAAAGAAGCATACTACTCAGTCACCTGGACAGTTGTGCACAGATGATGAATCATGAAGCTGTATCAGATTTTTCTGACTTGTATCCTGTTATAAAGCCAAGGAAACACAGAAGCACAATATTAGATCAACTGGGTCTATTTGTGTTTATGAGTTCAAATCCGTAACTACCTTTATCATGCTGAAATCGGTGTGTGTGTGTGTGTGAGTGTGAGAGAGATTATATCACAAATGTAATTCTATATCTGTAATGCACAATCTAGTAAGGGCTTTGGCTTATTTTTCTGGCCAAAAAGGAGGTGACCAAACATTTTATTTTTATTGGATCATTTTCTACTTGCGAGTACATGTAAAAAGCATTTTACAACTTCAAATAACACCATTTAAGAGAGCCTCTAGATTTTGGTGCTACTGGAGATAATAGCCATCATATTTTCCTAAAATCTCTAAAACTGAGCTATGAACTTCTTTTTATTCTATCACAAAATAGTTCATAATTCACTTAAGCATCAAAGGTAAGCATAGAAATCTATACAGCAGGTTGTTAACTAAGTTTGTTGTGCTCCTTCTCATCCTTCTCTCCCATGCTTCATTGGTCATAGAGGTAAAATAATGACTCAAAGAGAGCAGTAAAATGAAGATCTGATGAATATCTGGAATAATATAACTATAGCATATAATACAATGAAGCTACCCCTTAATTATGATGTAGCATTAGGTTTGTCCTCACAGAACTTATTTCCCACCCCCATGTCATTTACTTCACACAGTTTAATGTAGGGTTTACACTGGCTGAGTTTTGACTCCTACACATCACATACCTTCAGCGAATACCTGTCGAATTAAGGATTAATTTAATTTAAGGATTCTTTTCAATGTAAGAAACAGTATAGCCAGGCATGGTGGCTCATGCCTGTAATCCCAGCACTCAGGAGGCAGAGGCAGGAGGATTGCTGAGTTCGAGGCTTGCCTGGACTACATAGTGAGCTCAGGGCCAGGCTGAACTACAAAGCGAGACCCTGTCTCAAAAAAAAAAAAAAAAAAAAAAAAAAAAAAAAAAAAAAAAAAAAAAAAAAAAAAAAAAAAAAAAAAAAAAAAAAAAAACAGTATAAAGCTAGAGTAGAAATGACAAAAAAAGAAAATTATAAACTCAAGTTAAATAGCTTTAATTAATCAGCAAAAACACTAGTATGCTGGACTATATAAAAATCAGAACTTCCTGCATGACCAAGAAAGCTACAGGCAAAGTCAAAGGACAAATGGCAAATGGAGAAAAAATATTGTGATGCATATGGTAGATAAGGGGCTAATTTGCCTAATACATATGAGAGTTTCTGCAAATTAATAATGAAAAGGCCAACAACCCAAAAGAAAATTGGACACAATATCAAACAGTTCACAGAAAAAGAGTAACAAATGTTTTTAATTAAATGAAAAGAAGTTTAGCTTTGGTCATAATGAAAGAAATGAAAATTAGAGCTTCATCTAGTGCACTGGGAAAAATCCAAGTTTGAAAACATATTATGCTGCCTAAAGCTGTGAGAAAATACAGATTTCTCCACATGACTGGTGGCAAGTACACACTAAGCTACCCCTTAACAGAATGTGGCACTATAAGTGAAGTGCATGTATCCACTGTCACTGACCCAGAAATTTGACTTGTAGGAATTTACTCTGTAAATATCTTTCTAGGGATAAAATCTATGCTTGGGGAGGAATGGCAGATGGTACCTGTAGTGAAAAGTTTTTTAATTATACTTTTTTTTTTTTTTGCGGTTCCAGAGATCAAACTTGGGCCCTTGTGCTGCCAAGGTTGGCACGGTACCACTTAAGCTAAATCCCCAGTTCCTAATTATACTTTTTATATGTATATGTTATATTATTATATATAATATATTATATTATATTATTATATGTACTACATTTGGAAAGCAATTAATTTAAAAAGAAAAATTATTAGCTTTTCTTCTTACAACAAAATATTGATGAAAAATTATGAACCATGTATTCTAACAAGTCATTAACAGTGTATCTCATAGCAAATACCATTTGTCAGAAGTACTTTATTTTCCTAAGATACTATCAGTTAATGGTGGTGGTGGTGGAGGAATTGAGAGCTTCTATCACGTAATTTGTGTTGTTTTCCTCATCTTCAGAAGAGTCTCTAGTATTGCTGATGGTCCATGGCAAAAGATAATAAGTGCAAATAACTTATGATGTGGAATAGGAGTAATGTATGATGGTTTTTATGTGTTTCAAAATAATTTCCTTCTCCCTTTTTTTTTTTTTTTTTTTTTTGAGGCAGGGTCTCGTTGTAGATCAGGCTGGCTCTGAGCTCACTATGTAGCCCAGGCAAGCCTCGAACTCAGCAATCCTCCTGTCTCTGCCTCCCGAGTGCTGGGATTACAGGCATGAGCCACCACACCTGGCTCCTTTTCCCTTTTTATTTTGTGAAGAATTAAAACACATTTTCATAACCAAATAATGATAATTAATAATTACATTGTGTAGCATTATGTTCAAAGTAGTTCCTCTGTACAAGACATAAACCAAAAACATTTTTTTTTTTTCCTGAAACAGGGTCTCACTTTGTATTCAGGCCAGCTCTGAGCTCACTATGTAGCCCAGGCAAGCCTCGAACTCAGCAATCCTCCTGTCTCTGCCTCCCAAGTGCTGAGATTACAGGCATAAGACACCATGCCCGGCACTGTGGTAGGTGGTACTGATTACTGGTGGACACGAGTCACCATGCCTGGTATTATATGTGATTACCAAGGATCAAACTTTGCGAGGGTACATTGCCAGGGGTACCTTGCGCTTGCCAGGCAGACACCAGAACTACTGAGCTAAATCTCCAATCCCCGAAATGAGTCTTACAAAAAAGAAGCAAAAAAACAAAACAAAACAAAACAAAAAAACAGACAACACAAACATTCTTTTCAATGAACTAAAATGAAATAGTAGTAGAAATGAAACTATTTATATTGAAATATACTGAAACACTACACTGAAATATTTTTCAAACAACAGAACACAGTGGTACCTCAGTTCATGAGCTTAATTTGTTCCATGATTCTGGCAAAGATGGCCGCATTTGCATTCATGCGGGGAAGATGGACCCATGGGGTTCATGCTGGGAAGATGGTCGCTTTTGTGTTCCGTGAAGGGATAATGGCTTCACGTAAATTTGTGAGTGGAAGGTGACCCTGTGTTCATTCATGTAGGGAAGATGGTTGCATTCATGTTCATGCGGGAAGGTTGGCCGTACGGGGAAGGAGGCTGCCTGCCTGTTGTGAGGGGGAAGATGGCCGCATGGAGAAGGTGGCTGCATGAATGTTCGTTCAGGAAAGATGGCCGGATGAGCGTCATGCGGGGAAGATGGCTGCGTGGGGAAGGTGGCTGCATGAATGTTCGTGCGGGGAAGATGGCCGCATGTGCATTCATGCAGGGAGGAAGGCCACATGCGAAAGGTGGCTGCTTAAGTGTTTGTGCGGGGAAGATGGCTGTATGAGCATTCATGTGGGGAAGGTAGCTGCGGGCATGTTTGTGAGAGGGAAGATGACCACATTTGCATTTGTGCAGGGAAGATGGCAGCAGCTATATTCATCACTGAGCGTGGAATTTTGAATAGAAGCAAAATGTTGCTGAATGTTTCTGTTTGCGAACAGAATTATTTGTAAACAGAAGCATTCTTAAGCCAAGGTATTACTATATGTAATATTTGGGTGGCATGTGAACTTCTCCTTTTTGTTATTTTATATAGATACATAATGAAAAATTGTGATATTTAAGCTTGTATGTATTACTTATTTCACTTAACATTATCTTCTCAAATTATATCCATTTACCTATGAATGCCTCAAGTTTATCTTTCTTTAGACAGGGTAGTTCTCCATTATTTGTAAGTATATTTTCCTTATCCACTCATCTGATGATGGTTATGTATGTTGTTTAGAAGGTGGAGTTATACACTTCACTACAGTAAACATCAGTATGCCTGTATTTCTACAACAGGATAATTTTAACTCTTTTGGGTAGATAATTAGGAAGGTGATACCTAGGTCAAATGAAATTTCTAATTTTAGTTGTTTTTTTTTTAGAGGAATCTCCACATTGATTAGCATGGTGATTGTACTACTTTATATTCCCACTAACAGTGTGGTAGGGTTGATTTTCCTCTAAATCCTCACCAACACTTGTTATTAAAAGATTTTCTTTGTAATACCATTTTGTGTGGGATTAAGTGGTATCTCTGTGGAGTTTTAATTTGTATTTTTCTGATGGCCAGCAACAATGATCATTTTTCATGTATTTATTGCTCATTTATACTTCTGAAAAATATCTATTTCAGTTGCCCAGTTTTTTATTGGATTTTAAAATTTGGGTGGGTGTCTAACTATTTTGAGTTCTTTATATGTTCTTGAGATTAATCCTCTGTCCATGGAATAGCTGGCAAAAATAATTTATACTTCTTACTTTCCATTCTCAACAAAATATGGACGTAAACATTTGTCTCGTGAAATGCATGAATCTTCCTGATTATCACTTTCAGTATTATAAAACCATGTTCTTCAGACATGTTCCCTGTGCTTCTTGACCTAACTTCACTCAAGAATAGCTTCCTTGGGCCAGAGATTTAGCTCAGTGGTTCCGGTGCCTGCCTCACAAGCACAAGGTCCTGAGTTCCATCCCCGGTAACCATATATAATGCTGGGCGTGGTGACTCACGCCCACCAGCAATCCATACCACATACCACAGTGCGGGGTGTGGTGCCTCACGCCTGTAATCCCAGCACTGGGGAGGCAGAGACAGGAGGATTGCTGAGTTCGAGGCTTGCCTAAACTACATAGTGAGCTCAGCGCCAGCCTGAACTACAAAGTGACCCTGTCTCAAAAATAAAAAAGAAAAGAATAGCTTCCTTATCCTTTCATTTTTGAATGTTAACTTCTAATTTGTAGAAGTTTTACCACTGAGGTAAAAAAGATATATCTGTTTTAGAAATAAAAAGAACAAATATTAATACTGGCTTTACTCTTACATTAAAAGTATTGCAGAGAAGTAAAGTGTGCATTTTAAAAATATGATGACAAGTAGATGACAAGTAGAATAAAATATTTGGGTATGAAAGTCCTTTATAAAGGAATATGAAATAATTATTAAATATGACATTTGTATTATTTGTCCAGAAATCAAAGCCAATAAACAAAATGAAAACATATGACATTTAGGACTAATTGCCACATCTCTCAGGTAAAAGGAACAATCTAGTACAAAAAGTTCTTTCAGTAAGTAACACAGAGACTTTGCTAGAATACTGGGTAAAATGATCAAAACATGCAAACAACCATTAAACAGGAACATTTTTAACAGGAAGTGATCAATACAGTGGAAATTAAAATAGCAATAATATTTCATTATTTGTCTATTATAATGGTTTCTGGAAAAAGACTATGCCAAAAAAGTTCTAGAATATGAGTAATCTTAGGGCATTAGTCAGAGTGAAAATTCTTAAATTTTAAAGAAACAATTTCATGATTTATACTTAAAAAGCAAATCTTCTACAAACATTACAAAGTAATTAAGAAAATTTAAGCAAATAGCAGGCCAGTTCTTGTTCATGAACTAGAAGGTCCACTAATGAAAATGTATTGGTTCTCTTCAAATAGGCTATAAATTGAAAGCAAAGCAAATAAAAATTACAGCAGCTATTTTTTATTGGAAATTGACATGATAATTGTAAGATTTACATGGGAATGTGAAGTACCAAGAGTATCCAAGGAAATTTTGAAGAATAACAAAATTTAGGAATACTTACAAGTGGTTATCAGTACTTGTTATCATATCTGTGTGATACCAACATGAGAACAAAGTAACTATAGTTACTTAATCTATAATAATGAAGTCACTTTAGTTAAATAGGGATAAAATGATCTTGTCAATAAATAGCCCCAGGATATAACTGTATATTCACTTGAAAGACATGAACCCTGACTTTTCCTCCATGACATACATGCATTCAAAAAATCAAATTTTAAATTTTTGTATTTCTCAATCTAAAAGACAGAACAAGGTTTCCAAAAGAAAATATCTTAGTGAGTTTAGGGTGATTATTTTTCACACAAAACACAAGAAGCATTAATTATAAGGACAAAATTGATAAACTGAAGTTCACTCCTCAAGAATTACCATCAAAAGAAAGAAAAAACATGTCATAGATTGGAAGATATTCACAATATATATTTGACAAAGAATTTGTAACCAAGGAATTCCTGCATCTTCAATAAAAGAGAGAGAGAGTGTGTGTGTGTGTGTGTGTGTGTGTGTGTAATTTTTTTTCTGTTTTTGAGATAGGGTCTCGCTTTGTAGTTCAGACTGGCCCTGGACTCCCTACGTAGCCCAGGCTGGCCTTGAATTCAGCAAACCTCCTGCTTCTTCCTTCTGAGTGAGTGCTGGTAGTACAGGTGTGAGCCACCACACCTGGTACTGTGATATGTGGTACTGGGGATTGAACTAGTGACCTTGGGCTTTCCAAGCAGACACCAGAACCACTGAGCTAAATCCTCAGCCAGAAAATAATTTTTTATATAAACCAAAGATTTGTACTGAGAAGTCACAGAAGAGCACATAAAATGGCATCAATCATCTGAGACTGCCATAAAACATGATACAACATATGATAACTAATTTACATGTACTCGAGTAGTGAAAAGGAAAAAGGTAAAAAAATATATACACTGGATATAGGACAACTGGAATTCCCATTTACTGTTGGTGAGGATAAATGGCACAACCACACTGGAAAGCTGTGTTTGGGTAATTCCAAAGCCAAACATGGACACACATGATGTAGTCATTCTATTTCCAAGTATACTGAAAATGCACTAAAGGACACATATATCATAACAGATTATTCAAAATAACTTCATAATAGACACAAGTCATATTCTTAACAGTGTATAAATTGTAACAATATTCACACAATAAAATATAGAGAAAAAGTAAACAGACTATAAAATATATAAAACACTATAGAATAATTACACAAAAACATTAAATGGAAGAAGGCAAAAGGGCATATACCAGATGATTCCACTCATATCAACTTCAGAAAGAGCCAAAGAAAGTGGTGTCTGAGGATGAGTTAGTAACTGAGAAGGGGCATCAAAAAGGCTCCTGGGGTAGCATTCTGATTAATTTTCAAATTTAAAAAAAATTTAACTAATACATAAGACATAAAATATGTACACATGAATGGAGTATACTTTACTAGTTCTTTTTTTTTCTTTTGAGACAGGGTCTTGCTTTGTAGTTCGGGCTGGCTCTGAGCTCACAATGTAGTCCAGGCAAGCCTCGAACTCAGCAATCCTCCTGTCTCTGCCCCCTGAGTGCTGGGATGACAGGCGTGAGCCACCACGCCCGGCAGTGTACTAATTCTTGATCAAAGTGGTAGAAGCATAGATTAGAAATCCATCCACATCTTATGATTTGCATAGTTTTCTATGCATCTCGTACACTTAAATTTAAAAGAATACATGAAACTATTTTAAAGTCTTAAAAGTATTAATTCCTTTCAACCCTGAAATTCTATGAATTTTCCTAGGGGGAAATGAGAGATGTCAATAGAGACATATGACAAGAATGTTCAATTCTGTCACTTACAGTAGTAAAAAACTGAAATGAAATCTCTTAAACAGAACAAATTACATTCAAATAATGAAATAATTTGTATCTCAAGCATCATGAAAAGATTCTGTCTCTTAAAATATGTATTACATAATTACTACCTTAAAATAAATTATGTGTCACATAAAAATTGTATCTTATTTTCTATGCATATTTTACATATTAATATCAACATACAGCAAAGGACTTGTTATGGTTTGTGTTTAGATGTTCTTCCCAAAGCCTCATGTTTTCTCAGATGTGGCTAAATCTAGAGTGTGTGATTGATTCACAGGCCTGCCGGCATGAGGCTTAAGGCTGTGAGTGCTACCTGCCTTAGTAATCTGAGTAAGATAAAAAGGGTAGGAAGAAGCTGTTAAATCCCTTGTTGTTTTTGCTACTTCTACCCCATCAACAGTTTCCCTTCTGCTACCTTGCCTTGGAGCCAGTTGATTCTGGGCTGAAATCTCAACAAACTGTAAGTCAAATAAACCTTTTCTACTTTCCCCTTGGGTGTCTGATATTTTGTCTTAGCAACGAGAGTAAAGTAACTAACACAGAACCTGAAAAGACATTTCTCAAAATAGGACACATAAATGGCCAGTAGGTATATGAAAATATTTAACAACAGTAATTATCAGAAATTGAAAATTAAATTTATAATGAAATATCACTTCATGTCCAGTAGAACAGCTATGGAGATGTGGGTGTGGTAAAGGAAAAGGGTACAGATGAGGGTGTGGAAAAAGGAAACCACAGTACACTGTTGGTGGGAATACTAAATAGTACAGTGATTATGGACAACACTACGGAGATGCACTAAAAATAAAAATATAATCATTACATGAGCCACAAGTTTCACTATTAGTTGTATATCCAAGCAGCACCTCCACTCCCACGTTCATTGCAGCAGTATTCACAGGAGCCAAAAAAGGGAAACAACCTATAGTATGTCCTTCAACTAGTGAATAGACAAAATGCAGAATACACATAGAGAAGAGTATTGCTCAGTTACAAAAAGAATACAGTCCTATCATTTGTGACAATATGGATGGAACTAGATATCATTATATTACATTAAATAATATATCTATATATGAAAAGTTTCTTATAGAGCGACAGAAGTTGAGAGTTGAACAGCAGATACTAGAGGATGTGGAGTGCCAGGGAGGAGAGAGATGTTTATCAATGAAAGCTTACTGTTAGATAAGAAATACAATTCTGGTATGCTAGTGCACAGTAGGTTGACTGTAGATAACAATAATATACCTTTCAAACATCTAAAAGAAGTTCATATATTCATAAAGAAATGCTAAATGTCTGAAGGGATAGATATCCTTAACCTGACTGAAGCATTTTGAAATATATACATGTACTGAACAATATGTGGTACCTCATTAATAATCACAATTTCTCATGTCAGTTACAACTCAAATTAAAAATGCAAAACTCTCTTAAAAGTGCTCTGTTCTTACACATATTTCTAACTCTGGTTGTTCTTTCAGTCTATAAATGAATGCCCAAGTTTCACCAGATAGTCGGATCACATATTTCCAGACATTTGAACAGATGAAATATGATTTGAGGAACTCGAGAATACGATCTGGTCAGTCTATAAACTAAACAACTTGCACTCAATTTCTGTCAGTTACACTGATGTCCTGGGTTCTGGGACAGTGTTCATATTATTAATACAATAAATATTTGTAAAGCAAGTATTTCTGTTACAACTGTCCTAGTGCCCATGCATTTATTATTTCTTTAGTTGACTGAAGCTGATGATTGTATGGCTATGCCTAAACCTCCAATAACAACACTCTTCCAACCTTGAGAAAAGTTAAATAATATTAGTCTGAATGCACCTTAAATAAAATTATCTTAACCAAAAATGAAAACTTCTAAAGTGTAGTAATATAAATTAAATAATTCATGTAGACCATTAACTTCTTTTAGGCAAAAATGTTTGTGTTATGTAATATTTGGAGACCTCACTTCACCTTGCATATTTTACAACTTCAATAAATTAATGCAACTGGAGAACCAGAGTTTGGAAAGGTATGTTCCCAGGCACAATGTTCTATAAGTTTTTTTTTTCCTTTTTGAGACAGGGTCTCACTTTGTAGTTCAGGCTGGCCCTGAGTTTACCATGTAGTCCAGGCAAACCTCGAACTCAGCAATCCTCTTGTCTCTGCCTCCCGAGTGCTGGGATTACAGGTGTGAGCCACCACGCCCGGCTGTTCTATAAGTTTTTATAGCAGGTCTCATGGTAAAATATCCCTTACTGGGAAGTCATTTATTTTCTTTCTCTCAAGAAATTTAATAAAATAATAATGAATATAAAACTGAGAAATACATTGTACTTATATGCCAAAGACATTTAAAACTGTAAGTCCATACACAACTTCACAGTGATCATTTCTAAATCATTCTTAGGACAGTTAGTTCCCCAAGGTATAAGTAAACCACATGGATTTTACTTACCATGTTTATAAATTCATACTCTGTATAGTGCTTATAATTTAAGTGAATATAACAGTGAAGTCTCCAGAATCAAATCACAGTGTAAATTTTTTTCCCATAATCACCTCATTACCATACTTGGGTTTTGTTATTGTTGCTAAAGATTGCAATTCCATGATACACAGAAACGTAAATGAATATTTGCAGCCAGATTTCAAAGTCAGTGAAATCTGATGCACAGCAAATAGGCTTGTAGTCCTTGGAGCACTCTTCCCTTATTATCACACTAAACCCATATTGGCTTTTCAATAAATCTTGGTGCTTGTAAACACTATTCTTGTTCATTAATTTCTTCGTTTGCAGTATAAATAACTAACTTCATGGTTTGAAAATCCTTCATAATACATACAGTACATGGAAAATGTTTTTGACTGTTCACCTTGATTCAAACCTGCCCTAAAGTTCAGTAACAAGCCCTGGAACAGCTCCCAGAGGCATTAGACAAGTGAAGTGAATTGGTGAAATTGATTTGCCCAAACTTCAATAGCTCTCATTTATCTTCTGAAATGGATTTTATAGGGATTTACATCCACCAACTATTCACCTACCCACATGCTCTTTACTATGTAATGTGATTTTGATCACATACTGTTTAAAACCCTGAGGAGAATGAAACTCACAAAGAACTTAAAGTGTAATTTTATATTGTACATACACACGCTACAGAATGTGCTCGTACAAATTAACCCTGGATTTTTCTCTCCTTCCATGCCAGCCATCCTCACTCTAAAAGAAGAGCTACTTTATTTTTGCTGTCTCCCATCAGAAATCTTGGCTCAAGAAACCATAGCAGCAGCCTGGTTGATAATAGACAAAATTCCTATGACATCTTACAGAATGATGCTTTTAATTTTTCTCTTTGCTTGTTTTATTTGTTTTGTGTGATCTCAATTCAAAGAACACAAAGCTATGAACTGTATATTTTTACCCCCTAAATAGGACCCATGATAAATTACAATACCTTAATATTTAAGTTAGTTCTTAAGGTAGCTGTTATAATTAGCTTCTTAAATAATAGAATTAAAAAATAATTTCTTCCTTTATACATTTATGCAAAGCTGTCACAGTGTAGGGGAAACTAAAATGAAAAATATACCACATGTTTTAAATCGGAAATCATAATACCCCCTGCCATGTCCTGGTTGCTTAGAACTGCTTTTGCTATTCTAGGTCTCTTGTGGTTCCAGACTAATTTTTGGATTACTTTCTCTAGCTCTGTGAAGTATGATGTTGGGATTTCAATTGGAATTGCACTGAATCAGTATAGTAGTTGTGGGAGTATAGCTATTTTGACAATGTTGGTTCTCCCTACGCAGGAACAAGGGATGTCTTGCCATTTTCTGATATCCTCTTCTATCTCCTTTTCAGAGTCCTGTAGTTTTCAGAGTACAGATGTTTTACCTCCTTTGTTAGACTGATTCGTAGATATCTTTTTTTTTTTTTGGTTGCTATTGTGAAAGGGACTGACTCCCCAATTTCTCTTTCAGTGAGTCTGTTGTTTGTGTATCCAAAGGCTGTTGATCTTTGAACACTGACCTTGTATCCAGCTACATTACTAAATTTGGCAATTAAGTCTTGCAGTCTTTTGGAATACACTTGAAGGAATTAGAGAATCATATCGTAAAGACATATGTACAACCACATTCGTACCAGCTCAGTTTGTGATAGCCTAATCTTGGAAACAACCCAGATGCTCATCAACTGGAGACTGGATAAAGAAGATGTGGGTTCTTTTTTTTAAATAAAATGGAATGTTACTCTGTCATACAGAATGACAAGTTTCATTCATTTATGTGCAAATGAACACAGCTTGAGGACACACTAATAAGTGAAATAAATAGATCACAGATATGCAAATACCATATCTTTTCTCTGGTATGAGAACCTGTAGATATAAATGAGTTATAGAATGTATGATAGATTCTGTGAAATAGATACTCAAAGGGAATGTGGTAGGAGAAAATAATGAGGGGAAAGAATAAATATGATTTGGAAAGAAAAACGAAAGCACATGTATATAGGGGAAGGGGGTGGGGATGGATAGGGATAAAGGTAAAAATGAGAATTAACTCGTATCATATACTGGTACAAATTCCGCAATACTGATTGTGATTGTGAGTTGTCTATGAAATGTACCAATAAAGAATTCAGTTAAAAAATACCACATGACCATATGGCTTTAGTTTTAGAAATTCTACTTAAAAAGCAATCTATCTAAATATAACTACAAGTTAACTAAAATTCTATACAACTTATAAATAAGTTATTCAGTTTCAATCATACCCAAAGCGCAAAAGTGAAACTGAGCTGGACAGAGAAGGTAGGGAACAATCGTACTATGGCAAAGGTTATTTTGAACAGTGGTAGAGTCATATTACAGTACATGCTTCAGCAGGGAGGCATTTAAATGGCCTGTTAATCAGCATGATTTCTTAAAGTTATGAGAGAACATCTTAGAAAATAGTTCAAGGGTGTTCAATGACAGACACCAACTTGACAGTCTTGATCACGTAACCATGAATTGTTGCTTTTATTGTCAAGATTTTGTGGCTAGAAAACTTCTTTTCCAAAACTCATTCACTAAGAGAAAGGAAATCACTACACTGATAAAGGAGTCTTATTTTTTATCCTCATCCAAATGGAATCATTTTATTGTGATGTTTACAAATATCAAGATTAGAAAGCATTTTGTAACAAATAGCATTCTACATAATTCACATTCATATTTTTTATTATCTTATATTATTGCAATCTGATGCATTGCTGCTATTTGTACCATGAGGCAAAAGCATTTTGTATCACTCAGTAAATGAATGTGCCTAACAAAGAAGAAAATCAATATTCCTGGGAGTTTTAATCTTACTCACACATAAAAGAAAAACATGATATAGAGCATCTACACCTGGAAATGTTGATACTTACACAGAGTGTTTATTGGTTTTGAACATAATAATGGGAGGAGGTAGTGTTGTTGGCATATGTTAAATTGATGTTTTGCTAGGTGTGAAGACACTATGTGGAAAGGGAAAAAAAACACCTCTGGGGGCTGTTAGCCATAGAAAAAAGAGCAGCGAGACAGACAGATGGACAGATGGACAGACACAGAGTTAGGAACAGAGACAGAGCACCTGGAAAGAAATCTGAAGATGAAAATAAATATGTGATTTATTTGGGATAAAAGAAAAAACATAGCAGAAGTCAGGAGCTAAGACCATTTTGTTTTCTGCCCAAATTTTTATCAGTCCATTTCAGTAAAAGTCTAGGGCAGGCAGGAGTGAATGACAGTTTCTGGGTCAATCCAGTTGCTTCCTGTATTTCTAATTTCAGCACTAATAGTTTTTATGTTTTTAAGTATTTATATATCCACTTTTATTAGTTTATGTTTGCAATACAAAAATGCATTCATTGTGGGGCACTGGTGTATAAACATACTACATCTTGATCCTTTATGTTCTCCCCCCGCCATCTCTTCCCATCTCCAGATCTCCTTGAAAAGCATCAAGACAGGCTACACAAGAACATTATAAAAAATTCAAATGTGTGTTCATGAGTGTTACTGGGACACAGCTTTGCCTGTCCGCTCACATTTAGTTATGTATTACGGCTGCTTTAGCATGGTAAGAACAGTATTGGGATGCTATGGCAGAGACTTTCTGGCCAGCAAAGTTTGAAATATTTCTCATGTGGTCCTTTATAGGAAAGGAAAGCTGAGCCTTGCTTTAGGTGACAGAGGGGTTTTAGCCCCACATCCATTCAAACGTTTCCCCTGACTGCCTCCCAGGACTGTTTCAAGGTATGCCAGGGATTTAACATATAAGAAATAAAAGTTTCAAGTGTAGTATTTGTTAATTCATATTTCTTTGGCCAAGGTGAATTCTTTAAATATCTGCAATTTTTCCAAGTCTGTCCTTGAAGGACTGAGTGATCAGAATAGTCTGTATATTCCCATCTAACCCTCTGGATACCAATATCTACAGAAGTTCAAGTCCTCCATATAAAACAAGATAGTATTTGTCTATACTTTGCATACACCCTCCTAGTCCTTCTGTGGTAGTGTGCATCTGTAATCCTAGTTAAAGCCAAGCCTGGTTTAAGGAGACCCCCTTTCAAAATAAGAAACAAACCCAAAAAGGCAGAGTTGGAGGGGAGAGTATCAGGGGACTGGGATTCAGATGACCGGACTTTTATCTTTTCTGCCAGTGCTGCATAATTCAGGAGACTTTTCTGAGTATCTGTGGAACTCCATTTTCTTAACTGAAAAATACAGAGATTGGATTAGCCCAGCTCCTAAGATTCCTTCTACCTTGAATATTCTATGAATAAATTTTGTCTCTAATGGAAATCAAAGCAATATGAACAGTCTTGAACGTGTCATTGACTTCAAAGGAGACAAAGACTGTCTGATACCTAGATGTCTGTGAACACAAAAGAGCTTCTTGGAGGGTTCATTAGGAGACTCTGACATAAGCCTAAAATGTGGAAAATTCCCTGACAACAAGATACCTTGGCATCCTAAGCAGATGTAAGCTTAATTTTCTTCACAACAACATAACGAGTGATACAATAAGTCCTAATAAGGCAGCTTTGGACACAAGCTTAACACAATCAACTACTGGTATTTCAGCCATTTATTTATAGGGTTTCAATGTTTTTGCTTCAAAACCAGGATTTCTGCCAGATAGCTGGTGTAATGGACCCAGCATAATGACCAACACCAAATGGCTAACAATTTTGTCCTGACCCAAATGTCCAGAGCCATCTCCTGGTTCTGGCTGTGTAGCTATATCATTGATGATGTGGCAATGGGTTAGGCTCTATTTTCCAAGAAAGAGCTGAGACATGACCAATTTTAGGTCTGGGGAGGCACCAATTTTAGGAACATGTTAGGGAAATGTAAATACCTTGAGGCCTGAGTTACCCTCCAAGAATTTTGGACATATGAACTCAACAGAAAGAAAACAATTTCTTTGAAAGTAAGTGATAGCACTTGCTCCCGACTTCTCCATTCCCGGTTCTTTCCTCAGAGGCTGTGTGTGAAGAGAAGCCCATGCTGAAAGCCATGCACAACTATCCATCAGGGCAGCTCTGTGGGAACATTTTGATTTTTTCATTGTGCTAAGATGCTACACAATAGACACTACCTTTTTCCCAATGGCTGTAGGAACCAAAACTTGAATGAGAACTTCAAGGCATAAGTCATGTTTTTCTGTCATTAGTTTAATATAAATATTCCAGATTGCATTTCTTTTATGTTTCTCACAGGTTAGAAAACACATGAGTGTAAATACGAGTTTTGAAACGTGTTTTAATTATTTAAAGTCTGTTAAATTGGTTGAGTACTAGTTGAAAGAAAGATTGTTTAGGGCTGGGTATGTGCTACTATGCTTGGTAAATCATCCTGTCCTTCAACAAGCACTTGTTCTGGAAGAAAACAAAGAAATTTAAATAGCTAATTAAATTAGCAAGTGATGAAGACTCTAAGGGTAGACAAGAAACACTCCAAAGGGTTGGTGTCTGGAGCCTTTATGTCTCTGGAAGGACTGTGGAAAGACAGGGGGTAGAAAGGAACAGTGATTTCATGGAGGACAACATATATGAGTTGTGTGTGGATGAGCAGTTAAACTAGCAAAAGCCATTTTGCTGGTTTATGAGAAGGAGGGCTGCTGGCCCTAGCTTGACAGTGGGTGGGCAACAGCAAAGAGTTACTTATATTAAGGGTTGCCAGATAAAGTACAGGGTACCTTGTTAGTGTAAATTTCTTAAAAATGATGGATACTTTTGAAATGTATTTTTAAGCAATATTTTGAACATACTTATGCTAAAAAATCTAAGCATCCTATATTTTTATTTGCTATTCTTGGGATCCTAGTCATGACTGGAATGTGATATAATATGGCAGAAGATGAGTAAGATTTAAGAATTTTGTGTACTATCACACAGGGTTTTGAATTAGTCTATGAACACTTGTAAATAGAGTTTAAATAAAGTAGCTTTTCAAAGGATTGGGATGAACAGGGAATCCAAAAACATTAAGAAGGAAAACTCTGGCCACAATCTAAGAGTCCATTCTGCTTTTCAAAGATGGCATCTGCAGCAGATACAAAAAGGCTGGCATCTTCTCTGACTTTGCTAGCTAGGATGGCAATTTTCTTTCACATTATCACTATCTCTGCTTGCATTGGCGCCAGAGATTCTCCAAAGTTGGTTATACTTTGTCTTAGATTTCTTTCTTGTCTATTTCTTTCTTGTCTGTTTACTAACCTTGTTCTTTCACATCTACTCTTGAAAAATCAATATCTATGCTTCTAATTTTGTCTTATGTCCTGTTGTTGAGTATATTTAAACTAAGACATTGTCTCCATTTCTTTCAAAAAGTTATGACAAATCACCCTTAATCTTTACATGTTGCCTTTTTCCTTAATAATGTTTGGTTTTTACCCAGATGCACAGCTCAGTACAATTAGGCTGACAAAATGTTTAATAGTTATTATACAAGATAACTTGAAATGATCTCAATTTGTATCATCCATATGTGAGTAAAACTTGATAGTTTTCCCTAAATTCAACAAAAAGCTAAAATTTTGCATGAAATTAATGACAAGGAATTGTATAAGTGAAAAGCTTTCTAACCTATTAATAATAATAGTAAATTTTCATTACCCATGCAGGGGAGAGACTAAAAATCGTTTAATTTTCTCACATGATGAGCGTTATAAAGAAACTAAAAGAAAATGCAGCTAGGAAGAAGAAATTATTTCACAGTACTATATACATTATATAATTATAGATGGTTAATTATTACAAATCATTGTGAAGATATTCTCAGTTTTGTGATATATGTAATATTTTTTGCTATTCAAAAATTCTAGTGTGAAATCTTTTTATTAATAATCATTTATATTTACTCTTCATGCTGTACAATTACCCTTTTTTACTTAAAACTGCCAAAATAAAATATATTTCAAACTATAAACAAGCTGTTTATACTTCTGCTTATCCTTTGCCTGTATGTATTATAGAATGCAATACTATTCAGGGTTACACAATAGCTACTTTGGTAGAGCTACTGCTAAAATAGGAATTTTTCTTTTTGTTTTGATGGCTTCTTATGGATGTACAAACAAAATAAAAGAAAATAAAACATGAGTCTAAGGTTTAAAACTACATTTGTACATTAAACTATTAGTTCGGTTTTGTTTTTTGATCTAATATTTAAAAACAGTTAACTAAGTCTAATAGAACATCTTAAAATTGCTTTTGACAGTTTAAATATCCCTCAGTGTTTTATCTTTTACCTGCTAGTGTTCAAATGTCATAATTACTCATCATGCAACAGGTTCTAATATGCAAAGTAACAATTTCAAGGTTGATATAGAACAATAGAGAATAAAAAGAGTTTAATTTTTATGCACCATTTCTTCAGGAAAACACATCATGGAGGGAAATAGCTTTGAGTAAGTTCAGTGAGTGTTGCCATTTAGTTAATTAACTTAACCATTTTCATTAGCAGACTCAATATTGACTTTAGAATAATGTGTGCTAAATTTCTTGCAAGCAATGAATATGTATGACATACTGTCATAGGTAGAGTAAAAATTAAGACAGTATTAGGTAAGAAATACAATTAAGTGATAGGAATAAGTCAGAAAAATATATAGACTTCACTGATAAACTTATATTTGATTGCAGTGTGTTCCTCTCAACTTTTAAGACATGACCTTGGCGTAGGCACATTATTTCAGCTGCTTAGCACAGGATTTGTAGTAATCTCAATTTTATAAGAAAGCATTTTCAAATTGGTTGGAGAAGACTAAAACAATGCATAAATCCAGTGCACTGAATATAATTTTCTGCTTCAAGTGACAATCTAGTCTTTGAAAAACAGACTTACTTTTAAACTTTTTTTGGCCATATTCATTTTATGTGCCTTCACATTAGAATAAATAAAATCATTAGGCTCCTACTGATTTTTCAAAGAAGAAATTACATCTGTAAGATTGAAAGAAAGTGAAGTCCACCATAACCAACTGATGAACAAATATGTAATGGAAATTGAAGAGAATAATAACACAAAAATAAATGGTAACTAGCAGTAGGTTTCTTAAATGTGATTCATTTTCCAATCTGAATTTTGTTGTTTCTAGGATTTAGAAGATGGGAAGGGATGAAAAATAATTTTATTTAGTTTTCACTATGACAATAAATATTCCACAGAGCAAGGCTCGCTTTCTTATTCAGTAACTCTATAGCAGAGCTTTGAAATCTAAACCACACTGTTAAATTTATGATTTGGCAATACATGCCAAGATCACAGTAGTAGAAGCAACCCTACTAGACCCCACACAGATTATGTCTTCCAGTAAAGAATATTAGACTGCTTTTGTGTTAACGTTGTGTCCCTAGTCTCAATCTGCTTTCACATCAGATTTACTAACCGTAAAACTGAAGTCAAGTATGGCATAGTAAAGCAAATAAGTTAAGGGTTGAAAGGTCTTGATTTAATGATCTGCTTTACAACTTAGAAAGTATCTGATCTCAGTAGTGTGGATAACCTAAGCTCATTCCTTTTTTTGTTGTTGAAAGAGCCTATATTTCTCACAGTAAGTATGCTTCATAGCTTCTCTTCATCTTGCTTCACATCTACTCTAGAGTCTTCCTTTATCTTGGATTATAATAGCACTTAGATCCAGCTTTTTCTTTCATATTCCCATGGCAGGAGGCTACTTCAAGCCATTAAGACCTGGGCTGTTGAAAAAAAGAATCTCAAAGTGGCTTGTAGATTTTCATTGTCTACCTGAAATATTTCAACCTTTGCAATGCCTTAAGAATGAGCTTTCTAAAAGAAAACTCAGTTCTCATCCTTTTGTAGAGGTTCTGGTACATTCTCCCAGGGAGATATACCATCTGCTCCACAGAGCCAAAGCCATCCCTCAAAAACACCTGTTGGAGAAAACATTATAGTAAACTTCTTAACTTCCTCACGTGGGCTTAGATGTAGAGTTGAGGTTCTTAACGTGATGGGTAAAGATTTTCTAACTCCTGCCCAAATATATATTTCCAATTTTGAACACAATCACTTTTTCAGGAACAATTCTATCAAAATATTTTGTTTACAGTTTCTCTACCTGTAATCATTTTTCTCTCTTGAGTGCTTCAAATCATATGTCTGAATGGAACAGTATCTACATGACAGCTTTCATTACCACTGTGGTACAACTCAATTTTCCTCAGTTATTTTGAGAAAATAATTACCTGTATTTTGGTACCCCTTTTTATACTGTTTTCTGTGATGATATCAACTTTGCACAGATGATTCCCCCCCGATAACCGTAAAGTGGCTTTATTGAAGATTCTATGATTACTCTGTCTTTACCTTATTGTAACCTCCACTTTAATTTTATTTTTCCTGAGCCAGATAGGTTGGGAGCGATTTATAATTCTAGAACTCAGGGGGCTGAGGCAGGAAGACTGCAAGTTCAACTTCAGTTTGGGAAGTTTAATTACTTAGGAAGACTGTCTCAAAATAAAAATTTAGAAAAAATGCTGGGGATGTAGGTCAGTGTGAAGGCCCTCAATTCAGTCTCCAGAACTGCATGCAAAATCGTAAACAACTATGTACCACATAACAGCATTTTGGTCAACAATGGAGGTCCCATAAGATTATACAACCTAGTGACATTATATCCATTTTAGTTTGTGTGAGTATATTCCAAAATGTTTGTAAAATGACAAACTTCTAACAATGTATCTCTCAGAACATATGCTGTTGTTGGTATGATAGGATATTTTAAAATATGGTTACACTGTGAATGGCTAAATCTAGCCAATTAGTGTAAGCATTAGCTCACATACTTCACTTTTTTGTGGTGAGAACACCTTATTCTTTTAGCAATTTTCTAGAATACATTATTATTAACTATAGCAATCTCTAAGAGTATATTTAGGCTAGTATGTAAATAATAAATGACTATTTATTAAATGAATAAAGCCATTTAAAAATTTCTCTGATAAATGAATTGATCAGGAAAACTAACATTTTTCTCAATCAATAATCAACCAACTTTAAAGTCACTTCCCCCTGTTGGAAATGACTAGCAGGCTTAGTATCAAATTAGAGATTATTAAGGCTGGGAACATAGTAAAATATTCAGCCCTTAATTTGTATTCCCCAAGGTTAATTCTTAAATTTCTTTTGATATGCAAAGTTCAATGAGGAAGTGAACACTGTTATTTAGCAACATGCTGACCTTAAACAACTTCACTTAACCTTGGTGAACCTGGATTTTTTATATTGAACAAAGGAGACAATGGCCACCTTCTTCAACTTTTGTGAGGCTTGAGGGGACTCATGTATGGGAAATATGCTAGGCAATACACAGTAGTTTATAAACCAAACCAGAAAACTTTAAAGATGCTAGTGCCACTGCTGATTAGATCAGTGAGTTGAAGACAAACATAGCAATACAAGGGTCATATTAATTTGCTGATTAGGTGGTGAAAATTACTTAGTACGTCAGTTTTGCTACTAGTCAATGTGCTACTAGAAAATGTGATAGTTAAAGCAGAATTATTCAATAAGATCATCCTGAGCATCTTGCCAGTTTAAAGCATTTTCAAAGGCCAAAAGAAATTCAGGTATCTATCTCTTCACTTCTAGTTCTACTTCCTTGTTTTCCTTTTTATTACTAAAGTATGCAAAGTAGACTCAAACATGATTTTTCCTTTTCAATTCTTTTGTTTGCTTGTTGATTGGTTGTGTAGATCAGGTAGATATTTTAAGTAAACTTTTCCAACAAACCAGAAAAACTCAGTTCTAAGCAACTAAGGGGCCAATATATATATATATATATATATATATATATATATATATATATATATATATATATACACATATACATATACATATACATATACATATACATATATATTTCAGGGTTAATCTTACTTCTTCTCCACACAGACAATTGGCCAGGTTAATATATCTGTCACCATTGTACATGCCATTGTTTACTTAGAACAATGCCATACAATAAAAATATAAGATGAGCCATACATGTAAGTTTAAATTTTCTGCATCTCAAAGAAGTAAAAAGAAATATAATTAACTTTAATAAAACATTTTCTTTAATTTGATATAGTCAAAGTATTATTGCATTATTTCACACTGAGGTTTTGTTATCTGGTGGGCACTTGTATCATTACATTTGAAGTATTTATACAATAGGATATGGCTACCATATTGGAGAGCACTGAAGTTGACTATTTTGCCCAAGTTTTTGTTCAAACAAAAAATGATTTACCATTCAATGAATATTACTTTTTCCTCTCATTCTTTTACTATGATTTTTTTCCTCTCAAGAATGTTTGTAATATTGTGAAACCAGCTATGTGAAACATATTGAAGTTATCATTTGAGAAAGATGAAAGATGAGAATCCTTGTCACAATAAATACAGCCTCATGCCACTCATACACCAAAGTGGTAATCTTGTTATTTTAAAAATATATATGAAAATTATTCTGTGAATACTTCAGCCAAATGTGAATATACATCTCTACTTATGCAAGAAAATGTGTTTTAAAAATTATATTATTGATGAAAAATTATAGCTCTCTGTTATATTTTGACATTTCTATTTGCAATAAAGCTTCATTAACAGCAATAGAACTCTCTTCATGAATACAGTAAGAATTTTAGTTAATGGAAAAAAGAAAACACTTATCTCAATGTGGAGTTCTTTGTATAAATGAGAACGTAAAAATTATTATAAGGATACACTAAAATTTCACTAGGAAGTATTTGTGATTATACTCCTGAAAACTAGCTAGAATTTCAAAGATATTTATTATAAGAAAAAACACCATCTACTAAAATCTGAGGATTTAAATTAACATGAAAAAATTGCAGGAAAATTATAAATTTAAATTATCTAGACTCAGTGATATTTTTTAGTTCTGTAACAGAGAAGAATCTCTGAAAATCCAGTGTAAATCAAATGTGGATTAAGGTTTATGATATATAATTTTCCTCCAATTCCACATACTTTTTTTTTTTTTGAGACAGGGTCTCGCTTTGTAGTTCAGGCAGGCCCTGAGCTCACTATGTAGCTCAGACAAGCCTCAAACTCAGCAATCCTGCTGTCTCTGCCTCTGGAGTGCTGGGATTACAGGCCTGAGCCACCATGCCAGCACTGTGGTATGTGGAATTGATTGCTAGTGGACGTGAGTCACCACACCCAACATTGTATGTGGTTACCGGGGATCAAACTCAGGGCCTTGTGCTTGCAAGGCAGGTGCCAGAACCACTGAGCTAAATCTCCGGCCCACAATTCCACATACTTTTTAAAATATGCCATGAAAAATTCAACTTCTTGAAATAATGTTCTCTTCTCTCTCTCTCTCTCTCTCTCTCTCTCTCTCTCTCTCTCTCTCTCTCTCTCTCTCTCTCTC
>PVIC010000792.1:0-32531 GCA_004025085.1 Thryonomys swinderianus | reverse complement strand
GTACATAGGGAGTTCAAGGCCAACCTGGACTATATAGCAAAACCTTGTCTCAACCTCCACCTCTTGTTAAACAAACAAACAAACCTTTGTGACAATTAGCTACATTTTTATTTGCTAACAAATGGAAGAAAAGAATTGATGGTAGGCAAATTCTAAGATGGCACCTAATCATCCCTGACTTCAAGTATTTATCCCTTTATATAATATCTCTTTGGGCGTGGACAAGATTTGTAACTTGTTTTTAACAAATAGAATGCATCAAATAAGATTATGTATCAACTTGACATTTGATATTTCAACTTCACCGGAATAAGAAATGCCTGATAAATTAGTGAGGGACACTTCTGAGTGGATCATAAAGTGTGTCCATGGGTACCATATTTAAGTCTCCTGCTCCTTGCTTTCTGGTACTATTCCCCTATTCTCCTTTCCAAATGCCACAAAATGAGGAATTTTTTTTCAGTATGTTCTTACATCATAAGCCAAATTACATTTCTGCTCGTTTTAGTTGTAGATGTCAGACATTGTACTCCAATGATGGAAAGACAGAAAATTGGCACCAGGGAAGTATAGTCATTGATAAGACTGTACTGAGCCATGTGATTTAGAAGTCTTGGGAACTGGTTTGTGAGAACAATTTGGAAAAGTATGGAGATATTGGTTAGAGAAGCCTTGGACTGCTGGAGGTAGAGCCTCATGGGTGATTCCTGTCAGAGTTAGGAGAAGCAGAATGCCGAAAGGTATGTGCACAGTGAAAGTCAGGCTCAAAAGGATTTGGTTGAGTCTAAGTACTCTATTGACAAGAGGAATACAGCTTATGATTGGTATATTTTGTCTATATTTTGTTTACATCCAGAGATTCTGTGGGAGACAGAGTAAGGGCATTAGAATAATTGATATAGAAGATGAAATTTCATAGCAGCTCAACGCTCAGGCAGTGGAATAGCTACTCTGGCTGCTTCAGTAATATTTATAGAAAGAATTGGAGGCAAAAAGCAGAGTAGAAAAAAATGAAGACTTAAATTTTGACCCAGCAGAAGGAATGACTGCTGATGAAATTAGCAATGTGAAAAAAATCCTTCCCAAAAGGGTTAGTTATCATTTACAGTGATACATGCATACCTATGTTTATAGCAGTACAATTCATAATAGATATAACTTGAAAGCACCCCATATGGCCATTAGTAGATAAATGGTACAGAAAATGTGTTATTTGTATACAATTGAGTGCTATTCTGTCATAAAGGAGCATACAATTTGAGTCATTTGTAAGAAAGTGAAAGCATCATGAGATCATGTTAAATGAAATAAATCAGACACATGAGTTTAAATAGCATATTGTTTATCTTATTTCAGAAGTCTAAAATATAAATAAAGAGAAAAATAAAGCATAGACAGATAATAAGAAGCGGGGAGATAGATCTTTCTCATATTGAGAGAGGACTGATTCTCCAGAATGCATTTCACAGTACTCAGTCATCCAAGTACTTAGAGACTGTGACACCCATGGTCCAAGAGATTCTGGCTATTGCTCCCTTTGAGTAGCAGACCTTAGTATCATCCATGTGATTTTGGCTTTACCCACACGAACAGTTCAGGAGCTGTTGTGGAGTCAGAGAGGCTTCCTTGAAAATTTCAAAGGAAGGCCTCAGAAACTACTCAAGAAAGCAATACATGAAGTTGTGGGAATAAAGCCAACTGAAGGAGCAGTGGTGACCTCAGTAAGTTAGAGATGTCAGTAACATGGAACATCTGCTGAGGAAAGCTGCAGACTGAGCAAAGCCAGCCTAAAAGAGAGGCTATGTGGAGTGTAATCAGCAGAGACTTAGGTTTGGGATCACTTAAGCCCATTGGAATTTACATTTTACCACTCTGAACCCTGGGTACTGGATGTGGAATTACAGTATTTAATGTTTTTCCTGGTGGGTTTTGGTCTTGATTTAGTTGAAATCTTTTCTATCACCCAGTTCCTTATGTTTGAAATGGGAATACTTACTCTGTGCTACTGTACCTTGGGATCATGTAGCTTGTTATTTTAATTTTTATTTTTTTACAGTTTCATAGTTAAGAGTTTGCCTTGAGTCTCAGAAGAGACTTTCACCCGGATTTTTAAAAAATACTGGGACTCTTTAGACTTTGGGGAAGGAATTATTGTTTTAGGCTGTATGTAAGATAGTTGTTATGTCAGGCAGAACTATTTAATTTATTTGGAGATTAGGTATAGTTTAAGCAAATGTGTTTGAGTCTGAGGTTGATAAGGGGTGGATTGTGTATATTAATCCTGCTAGGCCAACTTGATTGGATCAAGAAACTCCAAACAAATTGCTGAGAAACACTTCTGAGTGAAGTCAGTGATACTGAACCTAGGGCACCCAAGCTGTAGCATGTTTGTATCACTGGGATCTCTAAAAGGTTTGTGATCACTAGAGTAGGTGGACTGTTACTTCGAAGAGTGATCTTGGGGATTATATGTGAATGCTTTCTACTCTGGCACTGTTTCCCACCTCTGCTTCCAGGCCACATGAACTGAGCAGCTTTGCTCTACCATGCCCTTTCTGCCTTGGAACCTGCCTACCATGGACTAAATTTCCTGAAATAATGAGCTAAATTAAACTTTAATTCAAATTGTGAGTGTCCAGTATTGTGTCCCAGTGATGGGAAAGCTTACTAATGCAGATGGGATATCACTTCTGTAATTACGCTACATAAGAGTATGACTTGTTTTTTTTAGCTAACAGCCTCTATTTCTTTTTCTCTTCTTCTCCCTCTCTTTATGAATTTGATGAGGCAAAGTGCCATTTTGGAGAGGCACATATGGCAAAGAACTAAGGGTGGCCTTCAGCCAAGAAGAAACTAAAGACTTCAGTTCAACAACCCACACAGAACTGAATCTTGCCAACAATAAAGTGAACTTGGAAGCAGATCTTTCCCTAGTCAAGCTTTCAAATGAGACTCTAATCCTAGCCAACACCTAAAATGCAGTCCTTGTGACAGGTTGTGAAGTAGACCACCCAGATATACTAACACAGATCCTTCACCCAACACTTACTTAAAATTTAAAAAATGTATTTTTAGGTACCAAACTTGTAGTATTTGTTATGTAGCACTAGATAACTAGTACAATATCTCATAATTTTAAAGGAACAAGTATCATAATACATATATAAATAAAAAGATGGTGAAGTTGCAGGGCTATAAGTGTACAAATAGTGCTTACATAGGAAATGATCATATTTTAATGAATTATTAATTAATTGTGTCCTTTTAAAGTTTCAGTGTCAAAAAGAAGAGATCAAATATATATTTACATAAAAGAAAACCATTGAGGTTTATCATTAAATATTTCTCACATTCATTCTCAAATTTTAAAAAGACACAAAATAAAGGTAAATAGTACCACTGGTCTTCTAATTTTATTTCATCATTTTGAATTTGAAGTAAACAATTTCTCTTTATGTTGCTAGTATTATAAACAGCTCTTTTAAAAATGTGTCCACAATTTCACAAAGACATGAATCCCAAAATCTGTTAAGTCTGTTTTTAGATAAAATGATTTTGCAGAACCATGAAATGTTTTAACCTTGGATCTTTGAGGTGAAAGAATAAGCATATTGCTCATCTGTTTTCTAAATTATGCATAGTAAATCAGATACATGATTTATTCTGAACTGTTTATTAAGACACACAAAAAGATAAACCATTTGAGAGAATAGAAATACAGAACTGCCTACCTTGCTCACTTTGACAAAACTGATAGCAAAGGATAAAGTGGGGAAATTCATTTTAAAAAGCAGAATTTAAGGAGAGTGGGGGGGAGCAAAGTGTATCAATGAGTTTTGACGGTATGAGGTGGGAGGGGGATAAGAAGGATAAACTATGATATGTAAATTGAGGTAGAGAGTACTATTGATATAGCATGAATATGATAAAAACATGTTAGAATTGATTTTTGAAATTTGATGAGGTATGTATATATATATATATATTAGAAATAAATAATACTTATATACCATTTCCATTTAAATAATGAGTTTGATGTTTTGAAATGCAAGAAAATTATAAAGTAAATTTAAAAAAAATGATTTATGAGAGCTCAATTGTATGAAACTAAATTAATTTTTTCAGGGTTTAAACTCTATTCTGTGAAATGTCAACCAAGGCTTATAGCAGGTCTTGTAGAGAGTACTTAATGAATTTTTTGAAAACTTATTTTCTTCCTGAGTCCCTTTTCTCTCTCAAATTGTAAAATTGTGCACTTCTATCACAGACACATATTGAAAAGTTTTCTCTGCCCAGAAAATTTTGAAAGACATAGAATTTTCTTATATTGCCAAGAATAACACAGCCTTTGATAACTGAGCAGAAATATGTGACATATTTAATTCTAGATTGTTTTTGAAGGCAATATGTGTCCTATCGTTACCATGACATAATACATTCTCATTCAACTTTAGCAAATTTTACCAAGAATACTCCAGAAGACCCTTGTATAATGGCAAGTTTTAGTCTTCACACACACATAACTGATGGTGATTTTTTTTTTTGACTAAGGGTCTCCATTAGTTCAGGAAAACTTATTTCTCCATCCTAATCTCATATTCTACCTTATACCCACATCTACTTTTATTTCTAATCTTAATTTTAGGTTAATATTTTAAATATAAAGTTATAGACTGTAGAAGGAAACTGTTTTAATGCAGGTCTCCAGAGAAGAGACCCAGAAGCAGGAATTTGAATTCAGGTATTTATGGTATATGACCCCAGGATATACCAATAAGGTATGTAGATGTGAAATGGGGAATTTAGCCAACAAGAAATAAATTATTCAGCAAGTGCCTATTGTGAACAACAAAATGGTAATACCGCCTGGGTACTCTGAATGAAGATGTAGGGTGCAACTTTAGAGTTATGAGACTGGAAGGACAAGGGAGCTGTAACATTTATGTACCAACTGTTGTAGTAAAGGAATAAAACTTTTTTTACATGTCTGCCCTGTCTCAAGAGCAAGCAGAGAAAGTCCCAGGCAAAAAGAAGCAAGTATTGGTAGTTGGAAATGAATCACCACATATAGAAATGTTTGGTTCTGAAGGATATGGGTGAGGTACCTACAGTATCTGCTCTAAAAAAATAATTTTTTGTTTATATGATCTCAACAGCCTACCTGTATTTTGAAATCATTGCTAAGATTCCAACATCAGTAGTTTCATTAATTCCCTAAAACTCAGGTAGGAGGAATGTCATGGATATTATTTATCTGTTCTCCATTCTCTCTACTCCTTGTTTCTATCATTCTTATTTTCCTTTGAGGAACTTATCACCTTTTTACCTTCATTGTATTTCAGGTGCAGAGTACATTTGGAATTTTAGCCATGAGAGTTTGGTCTCATTTAGGTCAGGAATGAATATATGATATAAGTTAGGCTCATGAGCGTCAGAGTCATTTTTCTTGGATGCTTTTGAAAAGAAGAACCCTAAAGAGATGGTCATTTGTAAAAATGGGTTTTCAGTTGCAAATTCTGAAAACATTTTAGGCCATTTTTGCCACCAAGAGGAATAAAAGGTGAAGCTGATAGGTTAACACTGAAAGTCAGAATTCAGAAAACTGAAACAAGAATCTTGGTAACATTATTTAAATTAATTTAAGACAGGTTTTCTGTCACTTGCAGCATTAGCAGAACTAATATACCCTTTTTTTTTGGTTAAGTGAGGCTCTATTCTAACATGTTATTACAGAAACTAAAAACTGTCCTATTTGTCTTAGCCACTTTGTCATCTCTGGGAAGAAATACCTGGCATTCACAATTTAAAGGAGGACAGGCTTCTTACTTACAGTTTGTAGGGGTTTCAGCCCATAGTTGGCTGGTTGTAAGATAGGGTGGCCTAACAAAGGTGTAAGGTAGAAGAGAAAGAGCTCATGGCATGCCAGTTAAGAAGCAGATAAAGAAATAACATGTATATAGGGACTGGGTGATTGTGGGTGGGTAGGGATATGGGTAAAAATGAGAGTGAACTTGTGTCAATACTGGTACAAATTCCCCGATGTTGAGTGTAATTGTGAGCTCTATATAAAATGTACCAATAAAGAATTCAATTAAAAAATAAAAAGTATCTCTCATCCTTTAAAAAAAAGAAGCAGATAATGATCAAGGGAAGAGGAAGCAAAATACACCCTCCCAGACTACCCCGCCCAGTAACCCACTTCCCCAGATGATGGTCTGCCTCCTGACATCATATTTAGCTATAAACTCATCAGGAGACTAATTTGCTGATGACGATCACATCCCCATGATCCACTAAATTCTCCAAAGGTTCATTTATGAGCACATAAGACTTCAGGGGACATCTACATATAAATTGGAACACTATTCTAAAGCAATTTATTTTACCATTTTATTCTTGTAAAACCTTTTAGTTAATGCTAGCAAAATAATATTTCTGCTTCATTTTTGAATGCTGGTAAGCCATTTTTTTTGGGTAATCTCATAATCTGAAGTAACGTGAGATAGCCACAGCTCAACTACTATGTGCCAGAGGAGAAATTTTAAAATATTCAATCTTACAGCTTTCCAGCAGCCAAAGTGCTGACTATTTTGAGAGGATGCTGGTGAAAGAAAAGGTTAACCTAATAGTACCTGCTGTGCCTACATTGGCAAAAGGAAAGAAATCACACAGATGGTGGCATTTGCCTTGGAGTTTGGTGCCAGGGGTGTCCTCTCAGAGATACATAAATTAGAATGGAATTTCCATGTTTCCTAAAGATATGGATGTGTATTTGCTGGAAAACTTCAGATTTCTAGCCACAGCATGAAAACCACTAGGGCAACCATTACAGTAACAACCAATCCAAGAGTGAATATTTAGTGATACTTTAGTATATGCCAGAGTGTTCCCTTCCAGGTAGGCAAAAAGTGCAACTTTCTTCTAGATTGCTGTGTGGTTGTCTTAGGTTATTTTCCTTCTAATAATGTAAAAGGCTTACAATACTGTATTACAGTAGGCTATCAATAAATTTTACCTATTCTTTTTTAACATATCTAGAAATCTTTTGTCATCCTAGGGAGTGGTAGACCTCTGAAAAACAGGACTGAATGAAATTTCTTTCTGGTCAGTGTTATACAGGCCTGCCATGGATGTATAAAAAAGAAAGGCAATAGAGGAATGGTCTAAACTACATGCCTGACACACATGTACAGCAGGAGAACAAGATGGACTGCACTTAAGAATAGTAAGACAAGTTTCATAGGAATATAATGGAGAGAACAGACTTGGTGATACATAGTGGCAGATGGAAGGGCAGAAAGTGGACCTTTTAGGTGGACCAGGGAAGGAAAGAGAAAGAAGGAAGAACAGAGAGCAAAGGGGTGGAATATCGGGTGGTCTCAATGGCACGGTGGCCTCAGTGACAATGACTCATGGACAAGAATCACCAGAGATGAACTGAGGAGCTAGAAAGCCTGGATTAGAAAAGTAATTAACCAGGAAATGTTGCCCTTGCTGTAAACTCAGCATCTCCCATGTAGCATGCGCTTGTTTGACTTGGATTTTGTGAGTAGTAATAATCAGACTTGTGAAAAAAAAATAAAAACAGGCACTGCAAAATACTGCATTGGTGACTTCATGACAGAGCTGACAGTTACAGAAGTGACATACTTGAAAGTATCGACGAGAAGACAGATTAAAGAAGACACTTGGCACGTTATAGTTTTTATTCTAGCTGAGAAAGGGTTCTAGTTTACTTAGAGCTCTGTAACAATAATGTTAATTTTTTTTTTTTTTTGAGACAGGGTCTTGCTTTGTAGTTCAGGCTGGCTCTGAGCTTACTATGTAGCCCAGGCAAGCCTCGAACTCAGCAATCCTCCTGCCTCTGCCTCCCAAGTGCTGGGATTACAGGCGTGATCCACCATGCCCAGCATTGTGGTATGTGGTATTGATTGCTGGTGGGCGTAAGTCTCCATGCCCAGCATTGTATGTGGTTACCGGGGATCGAACTCAGGACCTTACGCTTCGGAGGCAGGCGCCGCAACCACTGAGCTAACCCTCTGGCCCAGAAAAATGTTAATTATTGACAGCTCATACTTACTGCCTTGCCATGTGCAAAGCATAACGTTAAGCATTTTACATGTGTTACCTCATTTATTCCATTTCATAATGGTATTTTTGTCAGATGTGAAAATCCAGACATACAATGACCATAAAGCCAGTAAGAAACATGTAAAAGATTGTTATTTGGTGGCTCCCAAATAAGCACAGCTCCCATAATTCATGTCTCTGTGGAGTTCCTCTTTATCTTAATTCTGAGTGTAACTATATACTCGGCTTTGGCTAGTGAAATATTAGTAAGTGGGATGCAAGGAATAGTGTAGTAAGTGCTTGAATGCTGCTATTTGTTCTTTTGGAATGCTTCTGCGTGAAACTCAACCACCAACCTGTGAGAAAGCCAAAGAAGCCATGCAGAGAACATATGGAAATAAACTGAAACTCACAGCCAAGAACCTCAGCTGGCAGCCAGGACCAACTGCCTGTCCTGTGAGTGAGGCCTTTTGGACAGTTCTGTTTTCCTGGTATTTTGGTTGACACCAAGTAAACCAGACAAATATGGGCAACTGTCAGAATTGTGTGAATGAGCAACATCTTGTTGTTAATCACTAGCATGTACGGTGGTTTTGTATATATATATATGTGTGTGTGTGTGTGTGTGTGTGTGTGTGTGCGTCTGTTGTGGGGGACAGAGTGAAATAAAAAATTGAACCAGGCAGACCAGTAACTTGTAGAACTATACAGAAATAAAAGTCAAATTCTAAAAGCCTGGCAGAACTTGTTTTTTTGTCACTCTTTCAAATACATATTGTGCATTGTCTATGTCAGGTTATGATAATTTATGAGGCCCTCTTCCTTTACATTGCCTATCTTTCATTCTTCATGCTCTTATGTGAATACACACAAAATCCATTTCTGTAGCGTTATCTTTCTTCTCAGGAGCAAAGAATGACCTTATTACACTTGCCGATATCATGACTACCCTTTTCACATTTTAATTAGCACCAAATTGTAGGAAAACAATTATGTAAATTGTTAGTGGAGGTAGTGGCCCATCTGTCTCCTTCAGGATTTAAATAATGCCTCTGGGACCTGGTGCAGAGTAAGTCTACGACAAGGTCAGTACCCATGCTAGAGGAAGAAATAGAGAAAAAATATGAATGCTTTATACATCTTTGGAGAGATTTCTTTTAATCTTGAGATAGTTGGGTTTGGACTTTTAAATAGATATATTCAGAACTAGGGAACCCAAGTGAGTTTTGCATCTAGTAGGCTTTTACACAGTTGTCACCTGAAAATCTATTTCTTCCTCATCTAGATCACTCAAACCTCTAGATTTATATTCTTACATGGTCCTTTTTCTGTGTGTCAATTAGCACAATTTAAATAATTTAAATATTGATATTATACAGAATGCAAGTTTGCTTTTTCTTATCACTGCCTTCAAAGACATTCTATTACATCATTATCCTCCATTTTGTTTTAACACTGAGATTTGAAGTGGTGGCTATGAAGGAGAGAATGGAAAAATACCAGAATCACAATCTATTCTACATCTTGCAGAAATAGTTGAGTACTTTTTCTATCTCTTCATGTGTCCTCATCCCATCATTAAGAGATGGTTATGGTAGGAGCAGAGAAAATGACTTTTATTTTCTACATCCTTGGGCTATGAACAGTAATATCTGGCATATGATGGGAAAGACAATCCATCTTTCAGAGGCAATGAAACTTGAGCCCAGTACAGTAGGCAAATGAAGCAGTGAGTGCGTTAAAAAAGAGTGCATGGCTACTTGTGTGATCAGTGTGGACAGTTTTAAGTACATCAACATGTTTAAATTACTGCAGACTTTTTGCTAGTCTTGTTAGCTTAAGGGATAACTTTTCAGAGCTGAGTTTATGTACTCAGACTGAACTTCCTGTAAGAAAAGGACAGAGCTCTATAGTGTTTGAATCACTGAAATTTAGGGTTACTTTAATAGAATTTAACAAATCTAAGGACAATGTAAATAGCTGCATTTGTAATAAAATAATCTGTTTTACAATTTAACTGGACTTCCCAATGGATCCATAAAGACAAGTGTCTTTCCTACTGACAACTCTATGCTCACCCTTAGTATGATGTTGATTATATTAGAAATGGGTAATAAATACTGAATTTTTAGATGCACAAATATATACTTGCCACCTTTCTAGGATTGGGGATGGACTGCCTTTGAAGATCTTTGTAAATCACAGGACTATTGGACTTTGAGAGTGTTGATACTGTGTTAATATTGTATGAGAGTCAGGATCAGTTGATTTTAAAATGTGAGCATATAGGAATTTTCTTAATTAAAGACCTAATTTTTGGGCCAGAGGGTTAGCTCAGTGGTTCCGGCGCCTGCCTCGCAAGCGCAAGGACCTGAGTTTGACCCCTGGAAACCACATATAATGCTGGGCGTGGAGACACGCCCACCAACAATCAACACCGCATACCACAGTGCCGGACGTGGTGGCTCACGCCTGTCATCCCAGCACTCGGGAGGAAGGGACAGGAGGATTGCTGAGTTCACCGCAGCTTGCCTGGGCACCATAGTGAGCTCAGGGCCAGCCTGAACTACAAAGCGAGACCCTGTCTCAAAAAAAAAAAAAAAAAAAAAAAAGACCTAATTTTTGACATGAGTAAGAAATGTGGTAGACTACAGAGTGATTGTGGGAGACCATACTGGTAAATTCTCTGTATGCCCATTATTCTTGTAATGTGACTTTTCAGATACCTACCATCTGAATTTACAGACTATTTCCCTAATCCTTGAATCTGGATGCATCTTGTGGCTTGCTTTGGCCAACAAAATATTCTAGACATGACAGCAATTCTGTCCCAAGCCTAAATTTAAAGAAACACATGAGGTATGTATAAAATATATGAATAAAATTAATTTTAAAAAAGAATCACCATTCACTTCTGTTTTCTCTATTAGTCTTATGTCTTTCCTGAGTAAAGGCCAGAATTCTGGAGGATGAGAGACTATATGAACAGAAAAGTCATCCCAGCTACACTCATCCTAGGTATACCACACATCCTTCAGTTCATGTGTGAGTTAGTGTAAGTCAGAAGAGCTGCCTGGGCCAGATCAACTGAACACCTCAGGTGACCCATGGATTGTGTGCAACTATAAACAGGCATTATTTTAAGTCACTAATTTTAAGATCATTTCTTGCATAACACAATTACAGTCTTTTTTTTTTTTTTTTTTTTTTGAGACAGGGTCTTGCTTTGTAGTTCAGGCTGGCTCTGAGCTCACTATGTAGCCTAGGCAAGCTTTGAACTCAGCAATCCGCCTGTCTCTGCCTCCTGAGTGCTGGGATTACAGGCGTGAGCCACCATGCCCGGTACTGTGGTATGTGGCATTGATTGCTGGTGGGCGTGAGTCACCACGCCCAGCCTTGTATGTGGTTACTGGGATCCAACTCAGGACCTTGCACTTGCGAGGCAGGCACTGGAATCAGTGAGCTAGATATCCAGCCCTACAGCTTTCTTTTTTTGTGTGCCAGGGATTGAACTCAGAATCTTGTGCTTGTATGGCAGGGGCCACAACCACTGAGCTCAGTCCCTGGCCAGAATTACAACTTTCAAAATGCTATCATCATTATATAACCAATAAATGGATGAAGGCCAGGAATGGGAGCAAGACATGCTGCAGTTAATAAAGCTAAACAGCAGAATCTTCAATCATAAGGTTTCTGGTTTTAATTTTGAAAGAGTAACCAAAGTCACAATCAATCTTTTATAAAGGTGTCTGCAAAAAGGTGCATAGGAAACTAATGGGGCAACCACCAAGAAGGGAATTTATATAACCGTTACTAGAAGACCTAAAATAGTGAGTTTGTAAAGGTCTTTTTTTTTTCTGCATTAGTCACTGAAAAAAGCAGTGGCAACAGAAAGAAAACACACTAAAATCTTCCTTTTCTCTTGCTGCTTAGATTCCTGTCAGTACTTCCCTTTGTCTAAATCAGAAGCTGGACTGCCAGGAACCCTGAGAAATAAGGTGGGCAGTGAACAGTGCTCAGTCTCTTACAGTGTATCATGCAAGACTAGAGGGATATGGAACGGATTCAAGAGGATGGAGCACATGGAAAAGACATACCTGGAGCATGAATCTCACAAAGTTCTTTACATCAAAGATAAATATAAAAATGAATATGTTCAAATGTTCTGCTAAACCTGAAGGCATAGCCTTTGGGGTTAGATGGAAGTACTTCATATCTAATAAGAAATAAAAACTTGTAGAAAAGGCCATTCCAGTATCTTACAGTATACTATCTACAAGTTCCCATGTGTAGGATGGGTGCTCAGCTCCTTACACAGACTTCTGACAGCCACCCTCTATATTCTTACTAATTGAAATGTGGACCAAGGCTCAAAGCATGAGCATTGGGAAACCCTCTGAGCATGTTGAACCTCAGATACTACATGAGATTGACTCTATCAGGAATCTGACAAGATCTAGAGGTGACTTACCTCTAGGCCAGCTGCCATTTCAGAAGTTCTCCTTCTACATGATGACACACTAGGTCTCTCTCAGAATTTCCTACTACCTTACTTTCTAGCTATGATCACAATTTAACTCATCATTGACAGAGTATTATAATATGTTGTGCCTCTCAGTCCTCATTAGACCCTTGGACATAAGTGAACAGGCCTCGTAATACATTGTTATCATGCAAGCATGGAAACAGAAGTATAAGGAGACTTCAGTGGTCCACAGCTCTGAGCTAGCAAGTGGCAAGTCTGACAAGATCAGGTGCATTCAGGGTCATGTGGCTATAGAATGAGTGGTGAATCTGGGCCTCACTTGAGTTACTAATGACAAGTATTGTAAACTTTCCAGCGCTGAGAGGAAGTGCGGAGGATGCAAAGGTGGGAACAGTCATTACACAAACCAGGAAAATATTTAAGGCCACGTTTGAATTAAGTGAGAAACTGGGTAGGAGTATATTAAAAAAAAAAAACTGTTCTATACAAACTACAAGCAATTATTTAATTGTATTGCATTCCAGTTTCATGCCAAACAATTGAAGAGTATCCTCCTTAATTATTTTAGTGCTTAAATATTTTAGTACTTGGCAATAGTTTTCATCTACTTGCCCAAAATTGCAAAGCTTAGCCACATACTGTTTTTTTTTCTATTAATTTCATAGTTTCATGGGTACCCATTTTGTTAAGCAATGAAGAGGATGTTTATAGCAGCAGAAAACTAATATTTTTGTCTCCCTTCACCAGCATCTGAGAGACTCCACAAGAAAGATACACACCACAGATACAAATAAAGCAAGAAAGCAACCTCAAGCAGATAATTACACTGGGGTAGCACTTGTGAAAATCGTAATAACAAAAGCAAAAGCTATTTTCCTGGTAGTCATTTAAATTGTAATTGAGTTACAGAATTTCCATTATTTTACAAAAGTCTAAATAAATCCAAGAACAATTGTCATATTCAAAGCAGTTGATGTCACCCATACTATAGAGATAATATGCCATCTTCATAAGAATTGATGTTTAGGCTGCATTTAAGTTATCGTCATCAGTCACAGCTTGCATACAGATCACAGGTACCGGTACAAATGGGGTTTCTCAAAGTACCCTTGTGATGACTTTGGTTTCTGGCCCATTTTCTGGTCCATCTCTTTTTTCGATACTTGGTCAGCCATGCCAAAGATAGACTATACTTTTCCCAGTAATAGCTGAGAATGTTCACAAATTATAACTGCATCATTCAGTTCACATGCTTAAACTTTTACAGCAAAACAGATTGATTTCTTCGGCAATGTACAATGAAATGCTCTCTTCAATGTCTTGTAATTAGTTCTAATATTGGAACACAAATTAAAGGTATCAAAACAAAATTTCTCCATCAGGCATTTATCAGCTCCTTCATAACCTGTATCATAGCCTTGCCCTGAACTGTAAGGTGGATAAATGAGGGGAATGCTGAATTTGGCATTCAGCTTACTCTCAGATAATCTAGCTCATCTTTTTCAGCTGGCATGAGACAGAAATAACATCAAAGGGTGATAAACTCTTTCCTGCAAACCAGGGGTTCCATGGTTCATCGGCCCCAGGCCTAATCTATCAATCCATTTTCTACACAATAAAAGGTAAGAAACCCATTACAGATCTGTTATGAGCCCTGGCAGGTGGTCTACAACACAAATGGAATACACCAACCAACCCAGCATTTGGTGTCCCTTCTCTACAGTTTGAAGCACTAGGATACAGTAGTCACGATTTAGTATTGAATTCTTTAAGGTACATAAATAAACTCACATGTCTTGATGTATGAGTATAAAATTGACAGAAAAGTTCAGTTTGGGGGATAATTCTGACCTTTTGTAAAAATAGCTCTGTTATTTTATTTTACTTTCATATTATATATTGGCTTTGGAGGTGATATAATAAATGAAACTGGGTTAGAATTACAATCTCTGTTCTCAAATACTCCTTTCAATCTTCTTTTCTTATTCAATCTCAGTTTAAGGGCCCAGCATATGAAAGCATCCATTTAATGCCATTTCAAGATTATTAAATTCTTAAAAGGAATGGAAACACTCCTCTAGTTTCAGAGACGATGTTCTATCATCTAGTGAGAAAAGGTGCTGCAGAAACAAAAAGGGAAGACAAATTTTTTTGCATTATCAAAATCCCTTTTCATTATACATTTTCTTCTCCTTTCTATAATTCACTGCCATAGGGCAAACAACTTTTTGCTCAGGAAGGATTTAAAAATGTTACACTGAAGGTCAAAAATCATAAACATTTTCTCTTCCGTTTTCTCTTCATCACCATTATACTCTTCTTTATTAAATTCATCATGAATAGGAAAGTGGGCCAAGAATTGCCCCATTTAAAAAATGGAACTGAGCTTATATTTTAAATAAAGTCTAAGCCACAGCATACTTAACAAATTTCCATACTGGATCTATATTGTCTCTTTCTCTCTGTCTCTGTCTCTGTCTCTCTCTCTCTCTCTCTCCCTCCCTCTCTCTCCCTCTCTCTCTTCTCTCTCTCTCTCTCTCTCTCTCTCTCTCTCTCTCTCTCTCTCTCTCTCCATGTACATTTTACAGTTCTTGCTACATTTTTGTTTATTTAATTTCAAAGCTATTACTGTCTTGAAATGAATAGCAGGTGAGGTTTCCCAGTATAACATTTTCTGGCATAAATATAACTTCTTATATCACTTTGCCAAAATGAGGAAAAACCACATGAAGAATGGAAGGGCCAGGGGAAGGGGAAGGGGAGGTAGGATGAAAGTTCAATTGCTTTTTGCCTGGATTTCTGGGTTACACTCAGGTCAACTAATTGATTGCAAAGATAGCGTAGATTAAAAGATCTTTTAAAGTATCCTATCACTTAAAAAGTGCAAATGTTGGTGTTTGAAAACAAAACTGAACTAATTAGATTTCTTAAGCAAGTAAGAATAAAAATCCATTCTTTTCTAGCACATTTTACCTCAAATGCTGGTTGATCATAGATAATGAGAACAGTGAGATCAGCACAAGGGCAGAGCTTCCCTGAAAACCCTCTGTATCTTCCTCTAGGGCTACTGTTTTATCGTGGTCATTCTAACTGGCTTCACTTCCCCTTTCCTTGGCTTTTACATTTATAATGGTGATGCAGAGTTTAGCTTTCTCCTCAACTGACATATTTATAACTATTTGACTAAGGTGCTTCAAAAAGACTTTGATTCCTGATGTTTGCACTTTACTATTATTAATTATTGCCCATCATGGTTTTTTTTTTGGGGGGGGGGGTTTGAGACAGGGTCTCGCTTTGTAGTTCAGGCTGGCCCTGAGCTCACTATGGAGCCCCGGCAAGCCTCGAACTCAGCAATCCTCCTGCCTCTGCCTCCTGAGTGCTGGAATTACAGGCATGAGCCACCACACCCGGCACTGTGGTATGCGGTATTGATTGTTGGTGGGCGTGAGTCTCCACGCCCAACATTGTATGTGGTTACCGGGGATTGAACTCAAGACCTTGCGCTTGGGAGGCAGGTGCCGGAACCACCGATTTAACCCTCCGGCTCTGGCTCTGACCTTCATGTTTTAAAGTCAACACTTTTGAGCTGTGACAACAAATTGAGTGTTACCTATGTCACATGCACCGTGTCACCGTTCTCACCACAACTTGTAGATGCCACAACTGCAGTGCAGGAAGGTTAAAGATTCCACAACTAGCTAACGGGCAGACTTCGCAATCCCCAAATCTAATCACCAGTTACCATGCTAAGTTGCCTTTTCATCAATTTTCTTTACTTTGTTTATAACATGCATGAATATATTTCTAGTGTTGCCTAACATTTCAAACACTTCAAAAATTAAGGATTTAAAACCATATTGTCTATAAGGAATGATTAATTTGCTAGTAATAGCAATTGGATTTCTTGGGCAAGCAAATCTTCTCAATTCTACTCCTGAAGCTGAATTATCAGATACTAGTAAGGATGGTGATGCTACTGGTAAGAATATTAGCAGTAACTGCAATCACTGAGTGCTGGGCTGGGCCCCTTTCAGAGTCTCATGTTTGGTGCCACGACCAGGGTGACACTATATACATATATACAAACACACACACATATGTGTGTGTGTGTGTGTGTATATGTATGTATTTCTTGTTCTGTTAAAGTGGATATTTATAAGGAAGAGAAAGTTATTAAAAATTATGATGGAATAACAGGCAAAACCAGCATTGCAAAAACAAATCAAGATGTAGTGATCACACACAGCCTAGTAATAAACCCCATCACAGAACGCAATTACAGGAAGCAAAGTCAAGGATACTCATGGTATAAACTTTAAATTACTATGCCCTTCTCCCAACACTCAGCTTGAACCTATGTAGCAACTATAAATTAGAGATATGAATATTTATAATGCCAAGCTCTGTAAAATTATGCATGTCCTTTAAATAAGGCAAGGGTGGGAATTGATTATGATATGCTTAGAGCAGCATGTGATACATAGTCACTCATTAGATAGTTGTTGAATGAATAATTTAATGAATAAATAAATGCTCTGCTGTAATTATTAAGTATAACAAAACAACTTCCAAGATGATAGACTTCCAAAAGTTACCAGATTATATGTGCAATACATAGGTGATATCATTTTCTTGTATAATAATAATTCAGCTCACGAGTTTATGAAATTGCAAATTGCTGGATTATGGTACAAATTCATTTTCTGGGGGAATATCATAAGCACATCACAGCTCCAATGACAATATCTGGCCTCTGCATTATTCCTAGTGTTGCCTAACATGACCTCTTGTGATCATTATTTCAACACAACATATTTTATAGCACTTTATCAGGGTCCTCCAAATAATAGTCACCATGTTGATAACTGCAGTGAAGACTTTCTTTTGTTAAGAAACTATGTGAAGGGCAGACTGAGTGATCACCGAAGGATTATCTGTTAATCATCATATTGTCATTGAGAATTAATTGGGCAAGGAATGAAAAAGTCAAACTTTAGCTTCATTTTATTCTTTTTCTTTTTTGCTCTCTACACTTACCATAATGCCTAATGATCACTGGCATTATGTGGAAATATATTTGGAAAAAGATCAAATGTTTATTTATCAGATACTAGTGAAAAGAGCATCTCTATATTTACTGTGCAGATGGATATTTGCAAGTAACAAAATTAAAGGTTGATAAAAAATGAGTCACTTTTCTGGAAATTTAGAAGTGGTTACTCATATATTGTGAGAAAATAGTCTGCCTTAGGAGTTTTATTACGTTTTTTACTTTCATAATTTTTAAAATTTTATTTATTTAGTCCATATTTGCAATATATAATAATTTCATAATTTTTCTTTGGTGGTTAAACTTGAAAGTAATTCTAATCATATTATCAGCATTACAAAGTAACTCCTGTATTATAGTTTCATTTTTATAAACAGTTTTTTTCTGGGTAAATTTTGCCACATTTGTAGTAGATTCTCTTGAATGAACTTCACTTTCTAACAAAGTTTTTTTAGTTGTGTGTAAAATGTTTTACTTCTAATATACACTACTGTATATTACCATGGCAACAAAAACTGAAATTATCATTTTACAAATAACCAGTGAACTATCACCTACAATTTAAATTAATTCAATTCACTGAAATAATGATGATCAATTGGGCATATATACAATATGCAACTCATAAATTACCTAAAATCAAAAGGAGGTATATAAGTAATTGTGATACAACATGTACACACTTTCCATAGCGAGTACTCACAAATTTTCCACAGGACAGTAGGTTCTAGAATGTCTTTTTTTTTTTTTTGAGACAAGGTCTCGCTTTATAGTTCAGGCTGGCCCTGAACTCACTATGGAGCTCAAGCAAGCCTCAAACTCAGCAATCCTCCTGCCTCTGCCTCCTTGAGTCACCAAGCTGGGAATTTATGGTATGTAGTACTGATTGCTGGTGGGCATGAGTCACCATGCCTGGTATCATTATATGTGGTTACTGGGGATCAAACCTTGCGTTTGCTAGGCAGGCACTGGAACCACTGAGCTAAATGTCTGGCCCTCTAGAATGTAATTTTAAAGCATAGAATCATGTTCTGAAACAGGGCAAATACAAAGCAAAGCACAGTGTATTCAAAAGAAAAGATACGTAGTTTTTTGTATCCAAAAAACAATTTAATGGAATGGAATTCCTCTTTTTTTGTTTGTTTGTTTCTGGACTATTATCCACATGAAAGTTATTTGACAGTCATCCAAAAGCTAATCAGGGCTGTTTATCTTGTAATCACTTTTATGTTAAAATAGAGAGGTAGGGGTATCAAGTTACAAAACCTTCCTAGAACTATGTAGAAGATATTTGAGTAGTTTAGCTTCATGAGATTCCCTTTATCTGAATAATTCTAAATCTATACCATAAATGCTCCAACTTGACACTTTTCCAATGTAATATAGAAAGTATGCGATATCGTTTTAAAAATAAAATGCTAGATAATATTTTGGCTTTAAATAGTGGGTAATTGAAAAATTAATTGTAGAAAGGAACAAAGAATAAAGGAAACAAAATTCCTAGGATATGAAAAGAAGAGAAGAAAGCAAAATGAAAAGAATCGGGGACAGGTGGAGGGAGGAAGAACGCACATAAGGCAGAGACTGTGTCACGCACACTACTTGGGGAGTGAAGGGACGCATAGGCATACCTGTATCCATATCTATATAGAAAAGCAGAGTCATGGCAGAAAGATGTTAACCCATATGAAGATATATTTGAGAGAGGAAAGAGAGAATAATAGTGATGGATGGGGAGAAGTACAAACACGTTCAGAGAACATCCACAAATAGGAAGTGATACATACTGAAGCTAACATAGAATGATGTGCATGTGAACATAATAGAATGAAACACCCAGCAAGAGAAACAGAATAGCTTTGATATTTACACTTTGAGGACCATATGGATATAGTTTGTTAGCCATTATAAAGGCAAAAATTCTGTATTAGATAAAAATGAGGACAAGGGCTCATGAGTCTTATCTAGAAGTACTCTAAACTTAAGATAAAGGCTATAATGAGCACATAACAGCATTTCCTATTTCTGCTGTAAAGTGACATGACTCAGGCCAACGCAATCTAAGGTACTTTTGCAGTGAGTTCATGGTATGCTCAGACTCTCTGCTAAAGGGGTGACTGGGGTTAAACGGTGTTCTTCAAATTATAGCGGTTCGACTTATGAATTTTTGACTTCACAATGGTACAAAAACATGTCCATATAAGTATTCAGCTTTCAATAAAGTATGCAATAAATTATAAGAGATATGCAATACTTTATTATAAAATGGCATTTGTGTTAGATGATTTTCTCCAACTGAGGCCTGATGCAAGTGCGGTGCATGTGTGTCATGTGTGAGAGGTGATTTACAAAAATAGGAAGAAGTTTTAATTTTTTAAAATGTATTTCAATAGACACATCTTCATTAGCTCCCCTTGTAATACTCCCATTTGCTTCAAAAACACTTAGCCCATCATTCTTGCTACTTTGTGTAGCTTTTCAGCATTGTCATTTTTTTTTTTTTTGAGACAGGGTCTCGCTTTATAGTTCAGGCTGGCCCTGAGCTCACTATGTAGCCCAGGCAAACCTCGAACACAGCAATCCTCCTGTCTCAGCCTCCTGAGTGCTGGGATCACAGAGGTGAGCCACCATGCCCGGCACTGTGGTATGTGGTATTGATTGCTGGTGGGCGTGAGTCACCATGCCCAGCATTGTATGTGGTCACACCGGGATCAAACTCAGGATCTTGCACTTGCAAGGGAGGCACCAGAAACACTGAGCTAAATCTCCAGCCCATTTCTGTATTTTCTTTTGTGACTGTCTTGACTTGCCTTGTTGTGAGTGCCTCAGTGTCCTGAATCAGCTCAAGACATTTACCTTTAGGGGTGTGGATTTAGCTCAGTGGTTCTGCTGCCTGCCTTGCAAGCACAAGGTCCCAAGTTCGATCCCTGGTAAGCATATACCACAGTGTCAGGTGTGGTGACTCACGCCCACCAGCAATCAGTACCACACACCACAATGCCAGGAATGGTGGCTCACCCATGCCTGTAATCCCAGCATTCTGGAGGCAGAGGCAGGAGGACTGCTGAGTTCAAGGCTTGCCTGGGCTACATAGTGAGCTCAGGGCCAGCCCAAACTACAAAGCGAGACCCTGTCTCAAAAAATAAAAGACATTTATACCTTTCAAAGCCATTCTGACTTTGGGGAAGGACCTGAAGCCACACAGGGCCAGATCTGGTAACTAAAGTGGATAAAGACTCTAATATTTCTACAGGGCTTTCAATTGGATAGTACTCAGCCGCCAGATTCACCCTATTTTTGATCACATCATTTTCCTAAAGAGGACTTTCCAGACTGCTTCAGAAAGTAACAGCAATGATAGAATGAATGGATTCCACATGGAGGAAGTATTTTGAGGGGTGTTAATGGCAATCTGTCTTTCACTGCAATAAATACATACATACATATATATGTATGTATATATATGCATGTTTGTATATATATATATATATATATATATATATATATTATGGATTTTTTATTACTTCAAACGTTCACCTCATATTTTGATCACCCCCTGTAGGCTAAGCTAAGCTCTGATGTTTCATGGGTTAGAAGTATTAAATTTAGTTTCTTCTTACATGTTTTCAATTCATGATGGGCTTTTATCAGTACACGACCCCAAGAAAGTCAAGATGCACCTGTATTGAATCTCATCATTGTTTTATCTCTTCACTAATAAAATGTAAAGGTTCAATAGCTATAAGTTGGATAAATATGTACAATGTAACACATTAGAGGTAGCTGTGGAGCACGGTGCTCACCCTCTGATGACAACATTAAGACATTCTTGGAAACACTTTGTGCTAAGAAACTGACATATTTGCATGCCAGGAAACATGATTTACTGATTGTTACTGTACCACCAACTCTGGCGTGTGGATAAAAGAAGGAGCTGGAGAACACAGGGAGGAGTTCTCATTCTTTCTTCTCTTTGCTAATGACTGAAATCTCTTAGTGAGGACCAAGACTATCTTTCAGTGAGTCATTAGCCATTCTGCATTACTTTAAAAAAAAATTACTGACTTGTGCACTGACAAATGTGTCACCAACCATTTGCTTTATATTCCTAAATCTAAACACACTGGCAGATGGAGGAATAGAGACTGATGAAAGATAATCCAATGATTTTAATATGACTAATGAGCAAGACTAAAAATCCTCTGACATTAATGGCGAAGGAATGGCATTAAACTTATATTTTTATATAAAATAAAGAGATTATACAAGTCAGACTAGTGTATAGAACTATACAAAGTGGTGACGTAGTCTTAATTTAAATTTTCCATTATAAAAATTGACTTTTTATTCTGGTAAGAAGAGATACAACCTTGATTTCTGTTTTACTATCCACAAAGCAGCAACTGTGTATTTTAGATGACTCTCATATATTTTCTACAATTATAACTTCTGTGTTCTTTTTTGTGATATCCAGCTGTGCTAAGATATTGTAGAACACTGAGATATTATTTTCTCCTATTCTCTTCCTGTGAACATTGTCTCTATTTGTATTATTATACAACTACAAAATTTAATTACTAGGATATAATATTCTCTTTGCATGCAAGTGTCTATTCATTTACATGGCTACTTTGACACCATTAAAGCTAGAAACTTCAGTTTTATTTTTCATAAGAGGCAACTCACCTGAAAATATTTTACTCAGATTTTTTCATATAACTGAAAACAGTTCGATATATAAAAACAGCTTATCCAATAACTAGAATTATAGACTTCCTAAGCACACATTTTGGTGTTTTAATGTTACAAGACTGGTACTTAATTCAGTTTCTAAATATTTTATTAGTGTAAATGATCTATTATAAGAATTTCAGCATCACTGTTTTTAAAATATAACAGAACTTGAAACAATTCAACATGAAGTCTCAATTATTTTCAAAGAAGAGAAATTTTTCTCAGATTAACATCCTCACACCTCTCAATTTAGTTGGATGCTGAATAACAAGCAATTCTGTAAAGGTAATTGTGCCATTTTTGAAAGAAGCCATTTTACGTTACATGAAAATTACAGTTCTGAAATATCTTCTTGGAATGGATTTGTTCCCAGTTTAAAAGATTACAATGTGCTTTAGATTTTGAATGGAACAAAGTTAATAAGAATTAAGTATCTTCAAATTCATAGTATTTCAAAACATCCTTGAAGGACAAAAGCATATCTAGGGGGAAGCACACATGGGGACACAGGAAGTATGGGGAAGTAGAATTGGTACAATTAACAGTGACTCTGGAAGAACATGGACAATGTTTGGATGAAACCTGCATGATGAGTGAAGCTAAAAAGTGGAGGAAAACCAGGAAACTGAAAGTTTTTACATGGAACTTTGTCCCTAGGTCAAAGTTAGCACACAAAGAATGGTCCTCAGTTAGTCGGCCTGAATAGGCCAAAGCGAGAACAGATCAAAATTAACAAAGAATAGGTCGTTCTTATGCAATGCTGACCATGGGATTGGGAGGAATCTCCAGTAGGTAGTGTAGGAGCCACTGTATTGGGCAGCTTTCCTGTTGCTGGGACAAAATACTTAATATCCACATCTCAAAAGAGTGAAAGTTGAATTTGGTTCCTGATTTTAGAGAGTTCAGTCCATAATTAGCTGGCTGCAAGGCAGGGACAGCATGGTGGATGAAAACTGCTCACCTAATGGTATTTGGGAAACACAGAGCATGTGAAGAGCACCAGCAAGAGACAGGTCCTCTGAATGCACATTTCCAGTGATCTTCCTGCAACCAAGTCCCACATGCTCACAATGCATTCAGCTGAGAACAACAACACTGGATTAACATACCGATGAGTGCAATGTCCCCAGGATCCTTTGCAAGAGCCTCTTAATCCAGTCAAGCTGATAATTAAGCTTAACCAGCACAACCTCAAGGCCCTCTATGTTACAAAAATTAAAGGTGTCCTCCTGCAGGAGAGTCACCTCTCTGCCTTAGTAGAGAAAGTGAAGTACCTCACTTAACAAGGCCTACAGGCATGCAGAACTCTATCTTATTGTATTATCATTTTATATATAAATATGTAGCAGATCAACCAGAGGTGGTGGTGCATGCCTGTAGTTCCAGCACTCAAGAGGCTGAACCAGGAGGATCTCAAATTTGAGCCCATCTTGGGCAATGTAGTGAGACCTTATCTCAAAAACATTTGAGGAGATAAATATTTAAAGATCATTAAATATATGAACAATATCTACAACCTAAACAGAAGATACTGAGACAATAAAAAAAAATTCCTTGAAAGACTCAAGCTAAAAATCTCGGTAGAAAGAAAGAAAAATAACCTAACCATTCTTACATCTATTCAAGAAACTGAGCTCATTATTTAAAACTTTCCCATCAAAGTATTTCATGCCAGATGGCTTAACAATTGAATTTTTTAAATGCCCAAGGAAGAAATCATACCAATCTTCAACAATTACTTCCAGAAAAAAGAAAAAGACGAAGCATGTCCCAACTTGTTTTTTAAAGCCAAGTTAATGTTGCTACCAATACTTGAAATGGATATTTAGAGAAAAGTATTACAGACCAATCCCCGTCATGAACAAAGTTTAAAAGAAAATCAGTAAAATGTTAGAAAATTGAACCCAGAAACTCCTAAAAGGGGTAAAGCATCTTGACTAATAAGGTTGATTTCAGGAATCTCAAAGAGGACTCACATTCAAAACTAATGGCTATAATTTCCACACTTAAATAAAATGAGGAAAGCCATATAATCATTTAATTAATGAAGAGAAATCACTTAACTATATTTAATGCCTTCTTCTAATAAAAACTTCAACTGAGATAAAGAGAAATTTTCTATCCTGATTAAGAGGGCAAAAAAACCCTACGACAAATGCCATATGTAATGATAAGCACTGAAAACTTTCTACTGGAGACACAGCATAAAATAAGGCTTTTCCATTGTGGCCTCTTTCATTTTAACATTGTGGGAGGGCCTACTCTGTGTAAAAGAGATAAAACAAGAACAAAACAAAATCTTAAAATCACAAAGATTGAAAAGGCAGAAAGTACCTTTATTTCATAACATAATGTTATGCACTAAAAATTCAAAAGATTCAATAAATTAGTATTAATTAGTAAATATGGCAAGGTGATTGTATACGTACTGAATAAACAAATACATCTTCATAGCATGTCAACAAAGAAAAAATGAAACAATTTCATTTTTATCAGTGTGAAAACATCAACTATTTGTGATGAAATCTGATATATCCCATGTAGGACCTATGGACTGAAAACTGCATAATGTTACTAATTCATTAAAAATACTCTGCTTAATGGAGAGATATCTCACATTCTCAGATTAGATAACCGGCTATTATAAAGATGTTAATTTACCTACAGATTAAATATGATTCCAATCACTATCTTGGCAGAGTTCATATGAAAATGATCTGCTAGCTCTATAAATTATTGGAAGAATCACAGACAGACAAAGCATACTTGAAAAAAAAGAATAAATTGGAGTGTTCACTATGGCAAATCCCAATTTTTTTTTTTTTTTTTTTTTTTTTGCTTTTTGGAGACAGGGTCTTGCTTTGTAGTTCAGGCTGGCCCTGAGCTCACTGTGGTGCCCAGGCAAGCCACCGCGAACTCAGCAATCCTCCCGTCTCTGCCTCCCGAGTGCTGGGATTACAGGCGTGAGCCACCACGCCCAGCATTATATGTGGTAACCGGGGATCGAACTCAGGTCCTTATGCTTGCGAGGCAGGCGCCAGAACCACTGAGCTAACCCTCCGGCCCAAATCCCAATTTTTTAAGAATGAGGACAAATGTGTATATACATAGGATGAAATGATATTTAGTCAAAGAAAAATTAAATTCTGACATGCTACAACACGGCTGAATCTTGAAAAATTATGCTAAATAAACTAAGCAGTCACAAGGGGACAAATAACGTGTGGTTCATTTATATGAAATATCAAGGACAAGCCAATTCATAAACATAGAGATAGCCAGAGGCTATGGGCAGTGAGAGATGGGAAAGTAGTATTTAATAGTTATGGAGTTTCTGTTTACAGTGACAGAAAATTTTAAAAATAGAAGAAAATGATGAATATAACCCATGCTGCTGGATTATATACTCAAAATCATTAAAATGACAAATTTCGTGTCATATACATTTTACCACAATTAAAGATAATACATGAAAAACTTTGTATGTTTTAAATCTGTACATGAATTATATCTCAACAAATTTGCTTTAAAAATCCCAATACAGGGCCAGAGGGTTAGCTCAGTGGTTCTGGCGCCTGCCTCCAAGCGCAAGGTCCTGAGTTCAATCACCGGTAACCACATACAATGCTAGGCGTGGAGACTCACGCCCACCAGCAATCCAAACCACATACCACATACCACAGTGCTGGGCGTGGTGGCTCACGCTTGTAATTCCAGCACTTGGGAGGCAGAGACAGGAGGATTGCTGAGTTCGAAGTTTGCTTGGGCTACATAGTGAGCTCAGAGCCAGCCTGAACTACAAAGTGAGACCCTGTCTCAAAAAAAAAAAAAAATCTCAATATAGTAGTGATTATGTCATATGATACTAACTGAATTAGAGACATAATCAAATGGAACAGGATAGAGCATCTAGTGACAAATATGTATTATATATATGATATATATATCATTTATATATTTGATTTATATATATATCATATATATCATATATATATTTTTTGGTTTGGGCAAGGTTGCTATCGCTGAATGTATGGCTTTTCAATAAAATGCATGGAATCAATGGATGCTACTTTTGATTATAAATTCATATGTACTAGTTTTTGAGGAGTAACTATGCATAATATAATACACATGTTTAAGACTAATTTAAAAGTACCCTAGGTAGAGAAATAAAGACTAACAGGCAAAATAAGTCACATGAAAAAAAAACTTAAGAAAGAACCTTTCAAGTACCATAGGTACAAACAAGTAATTTTGATTTATGATATTTGGTAAGCCAGCCCATCTCTATCTTGCTTAACTACTGCCAATACACAGTTGATCACTGAAGTAATTACTTTACTTTTTAGTCTAATTCTTTGGATTAACATAGAAAAAATATTGGCAAATATTTTGCTCTTTGGTCATCAATATAAAAAATCCACTGCTTCCATTTTTTTCAATCTCTAACAAAACATTCAGGCAAATTACATGGTCAAGGTGTAAAACACAAAACAGAACAAGATTCCACATGCCAGCCTTCTCCTCCACCAATAAAGCAGCTAGGAATCAAAATAAATATAAACACTTAGACCACTTAACACATATGACAGAGGATATGCTTAATGTCTAACCTTTATCCACTGGAGGTTTGTGTGTTTGAGTTTATTTTCCAGTCTGTCTTGCTCTTCTGGGCTTCTGGGAGCACTTACAAGCGCTGCTCCTCTGGTTTCATTTAATTGTTTTAGAATTCCCTGGCGCAGGGGCAGCTCTTCTGCCAGTAACTGGAACAGACAAATGCAGCAACGTTTAAAATGAATTACAACACAATTCCAACTGCCTTGTCTTCACCTCTATTGATTAGTCTATCCAAATGAAGAGATTTGATCGAAGGCCCACGAATACCTCAAATACCTCCAGTTTTCTGCAGCACAGAGCTGGTCGACTGAAGTGCCCCCCCCCCAAGTAAACAAGCCTTCCTACACATGCAGAGATTACTTTATCCCATAGACTTTTTTTAAAGAAAAAGTATTAGATGGTATGATGAGCTGTAAAAGAACGTTCCCAGACAGTTATTCTGAAAAGTCGTATTTATCACAAATAAAGCAATCTGAATGAATCCATCAACTCAGGGAGCGTAGCCACTCGCAGCATATCACAGATGGCACCAGGGAAGGGAATGGCTCTCAGTGGCCACAGTGCTGAGCACTGTGCTATCACTTCCCATATATTCTCTACATTCCCCCACATACTGCTGGAACTTTAGAAGGCAGTTCCTAAGAGCTTCATTTTATACTGAAGAAACCTGAGAAAGGGAGGTTCAATAGCAGCCCAGGGGCACGAGCTTAGCTAGTAACAGAGCAGTGATGCAAACATGGGAAATTTCATTCTGGAATTCTTAGTTTTCCCCCTCATAGAGTTTATTTTATGTATATATGTCATCTAGAAATGCAGTAGCCAACATGGTAGCCCCTTGCAATGTGATGCTATTTAAATTCAAGTTAATTAAAACTCAAACAAAATCAGTTCACTTCTTCACTCCTTCTAGCCCCCTTTCAAGAGCTACATAGAAGAGCTAGTGGTGAAGGAGAGGGAAAATGCAGCACATTCCCACCTTCACAGAAAGTTCTAGTGAATGATACTTACATAAGTTGTTTGAGGAAGAGAAAATGAACACTAATAAATGGATGCTAATGACAGTGCTACATATGACACTCAGGATGCTTAAGAAAGATGAATTTCCAAGAATAGACTGGGTTCATTTTTCTAGAGTATAACCATCATCTTCAAATTGTTCACTAAATTTTTATTTTTTGAATCTCAAAAACCTAGGAGAAGGGTGTGGCACATAGCAAGTCTTCATTATTTGTTTACTGCATTACACAACATGTTATGCTTTATCCCTTGCTAGGTTGTAAATTTTTATTCATGGAAATAATCAGTTGAAACTAGACTGTAAATGTAATTTTAGACATCTACACCACATGAACCATTGGCAAATGATCTCTATCTCCATTTGATTATACAACTTTGTAAAATGATGGCAACAGCAACCACTTTTGAAATATTAATAGGAAGATCAAATAAAATACCAATTATAAATGCGCCTAATATCTGGACCAATTTAGGGCATGCATATAAATATTTTTTTAATTTCTTTATTGGTACAATTTATATACATCTCACAATCAAACATAACATTGGGGAATTTGTACCAAAATACGACACAAGTTAATTCTCATTTTTACCCATATCGCCACCCACCCACACCTCCCTAATTCCCTGTTCCTTTCACCTTTCTCTGAAGATTAAAACATGTCCAAAAGAGATGCTGCCCCTACATTAGAAGCATGTGAGTGAATCCAAGTGTGCAATCAGAGCACGTCAGTCAGCCGTGCGACCTAAGCAGTCATAAGCAGACAGAACAATAATGACATCTGAAAAATCCCTTGCATAAGCAGAGAGTCTGTCCAACCAGTGGGGACTGTGAACAGTATCACTTCTCTCCACTCGCAGACTGCACAAACTGAACCAAAACAGAACACTGCTGCAGGAAAATGCAACATTTTTATCTAGGGACTGAAGGAGAGTTACTGACTCGAGGATTAAGGCCTTCTCTAAGCCATGAGATGCTTTCCTACAAGGACTCCCTCCACAAGGTTACACGTATAGTCCAACACTGATTGAGTGGTGATTCCCATCTGTATTTATCTGTCCTGATTCTATGCTGTTTTTCCAATTATTTGAAGTTGTGGAATTCTCAAATAAATCTAAAATTAATTTCAAGGAGTTTTAAAAATAAGTGTCATTCATTATGTATGTATACATGCAATATATGGGTACTATAGGCATCTATGTATACACATATATGTACACATAAATCCACACATATATACATACACAAATACATATATACACTAGTTGGAAGCCATTGGATTAAAACAAAATAAAACAGAGAAAAACACTGTAGTAAAGAAATATAAATAATATAATAGGAAATCAAGGAATAAATACATTTTAGAAATGGATTTTATACAATAGGCCCTAGGGGAATTTAGAAAATAAAAGTACCTTGACTTGTTCAAGCTTTTCTGTTAGCTGCTGCTCATTTCCAAGTTCAACGGGAATAGTAGTAATGCTATCTGCCTCTTCCAACCATAAAACAAATTCATTTAAATCCCTTTGAAATTCTGACAAGATATTCTTTTGTTCTTCTTGCCTAGAAGGAAAAAAAAATAAAATCGTTATGAATGACATATTTTTCAATTTTTCTTTTTTTTTAGACAAACTGGAAAGAATGTGGCCAACACTTTAAAAATAAGCATTTGTAAAGATGGCAACAATATATAATTCATTTTTAAAAAATCCATTCACTTTGAACATGGCAATTTCGACATTTCAAAAATCTCTGAAAGACAGGAGATCAATATTGGCCAAGGAAAGCTCTGTTTAACAAATTCCACAAGATTTTGTTACTACTCCTGAACAAGTTTTCTTGTCCTAAGCACTGCTGACATTTAAAGTCAGAGGATTCTTTGTCGTGAGCGGCTGTTCTGTGCACTACAGAACTCCTGGTCTATACACAGTTCACACCAATAGCAACTTCCCTTTCTGCCCCATTGTGACAAACAAAAATGTCTTGGGCATTGCCTGATATCCCCTGGGCATGTTAATACCCCTTTATGGAGACCACTGCACCACAGTATGTGTACAGCATGAAGGTGTAGGCTTTAAAATGCTTAATTAGAGCATATTTTAGGTAAATGAAAGGAAAAAAAAAGTGAAATCAAAGTTTAAAATAAATCACTAAATGATTACATGTTAAAATGTTTTCCAAATTATGACTCAAGATCTTTTCTGGGGCGGAATGACAAAGTTTGACTTACAATACTTAACATATGCTGTACTGGTAGGAATGTTTAATTATAAAAGTGCATATAATGTATGCTATTCAATTAGCCACAAATTTATTCTTACATATTGGATAAGGACACTTCTGACTGAACAAAATAGTTTGCACTTAAAATAATTTACAGTTTTTTGTCTCATTGTCGTTTGGGATATATATTTTCACCATGTAAGCTTTTAATTGTGGTAGAATATATGCATAGGAAAATACACACACAACCCTGTAGCTCAATAAAATTTTAAAAATTAGATAAAGCATATAACTAAGGAAAAGCTAAAAAGGGAAAGAACATCATCCGAATTGCAGAATCTCCCTATTTCCTGCTTGCAATCCCTCCTTCAAGTGTAAGTGTTCACTCGGCAAGTTTGGCTGTTTTGCCTGTACTGAATATTAAGTCAATGGGGCCATGTAATAGGTGCGCTTTTATCTTGCTTTTCAACTCAAACTTGTGTTTATAATAATCCATTTTGTATATTTTGATTTGTCCACTCTCCTGGCTGTGAAATAGTGATAAAAATACAGGACTGTTGATGAACATGTGGCTAGCTTCTTCTTTTATACATTAAGAAATGATTTTTTAAATTGATTTTATTGGTACATTTTATATACACATTAGGATACAACTCTCAATGTTGAATGTGATCCTAAAGAAATGATTTTTTTTTGTTTCAAATCGACAAATGTTTATTGTGAATTTACTGTCTCCCAGCTAACCTACTGAATATTAGGATTAAAGGTGAGTATATTCTATCTCTTTTCCTCTGTATCTCACAGCCCATGAGAAGAAAGTTGCATGTAAACCCAGCAGTGTGATTGATTCATCACAGGAAGATAGGTCATTTCTGGGGCAGGGCTTGGGAGACATCAAAGAGAAGATAATGGCCAGAGTCTCAATGCAACAAGAAAGATCCTCATGCTATATGAATAAGACACAGCCCGTGCAAAGATGAGGTTGTCAGAGAATTATAATGACATGATGACATTTGTCTCCTAGCCAGAATCTGGTCACCTCTGCTTGTCTTTATTCAGTTTTCCTATTTGCTGGGAGTTTGTTCAAAGTGTCCTGGGACATGAAAGTTGACATTCTCTCTTATTCTTGTCATACGAACTAGAAGTGACTTGTGAAAAGCTAGGGTTTATTATGTCACCTGCACACTTGAAACTCTTCTGTTACTTCCCAGTTTATGAACAGCAAAGGTTCAGAATGCACACAATGTTAGGGTTACATAACGGCCCAGATCTGGGCTTCCCAGGAAAGGACTTGGCATGTGACTGGTCCAGACTGAGATGGAGTGCACATGCCAAATCCACACAGACTTTAAACGTGGAGCGCAAGACAAACACACTTTCTGCACCTCCTGTACAGTTTTGCCGTGAACCTAACATTGCTATAAAAGTCTATCTCCCGGGGCCGGAGGGTTAGCTCAGTGGTTCTGGCACCTGCCTCACAAGCGCAAGGTCCTGAGTTCAATCCCCGGTAACCACATATAATGCTGGGCGTGGAGACACACCCACCAACAATCAACACCGCATACCACAGTGCCGGACGTGGTGGCTCACGCCTGTAATCTCAGCACTCGGGAGGCAGGGACAGGAGGATTGCTGAGTTCGAGGCTTGCCTGGGCACCATAGTGAGCTCAGGGCCAGCCTGAACTACAAAGCGAGACCCTGTCTCAAAAAGCAAAAAGCAAAAAAAAAAAAAAAAAAAAAAAAAAAGTCTATCTCCCAAAATTAAGAGAATGAAAAATATCTAACTGATACCTTGTATACCATATACAGGTTAAAATAATATTGTAATGCATTGGATTAAAGAAAGTTATTCAAATTGATTTTATTTCTTCCCTAGTAGTTATTTTTTAATGAGGCAACTGCTTTAAGTATGTATATAGCTTACTTAGTTTTTCTGTTGAATTGTTTGGCAACTGTAAGGGGTGCTGATTCCTTCTCCTCTTACCTCTCAGTCACATTTTTATCTACTGTGCTTTTCTTTCTACCTTGAGATTCACTAGTCTCCTTGTTGAGCACTTCAAATATACTAGACAGGTCTCTCCTTCTGAGTTTCTCTTTGTATTTGTCTTCTGACAACAAAACCTTTCTCTTAAATATGACATTCACCTGGCCTCTCGCCTCCTGCAGGCCTTCCATGATCACCCTACTTAAAATTTTATCTCTGGCCAGGCATGGTGGCTCACGCCTGTAATCCCAGCACTCAGAAGGCAGAGACAGGAGGACTGCTGAGTTCGAGGCTTGCCTGGGCTACATAGTGAGCTCAGGGCCAGCCTGAACTACAAGGTGAGACCCTG